>OX155902.1:4490603-4644521 GCA_944588485.1 Phosphuga atrata | reverse complement strand
ATCTCTATAAGAAGGTTTTTATAAGCCTTCGCACGTTTTATAATATGTTTCGGGGAGGTAGATTTTAGCATGGTAATAAAAACCCTTAGTTTCTGGACCAACTATAAAACAATTTCATTTATCCAAAATGTGGGACAAAGGGCACGTTTTGGAATGTGCGCTAATGGCACAGATGTCCAGTCCTGGTTTTTATTACAACATCTCAATGACGGTTTTAAGAGTTTGGAGATCGTCATTTGTACTGAAACGGCATTGTTCCAGGTTGAGAGAACTTTGGTTTCAATGATGCATGAATGATGCATCTCTCTCTCTCTCTCTCTCTCGGTAGCCCATTGACGAAGGTTTTCCAGAGCCTAGTTGCCGTTCTGTTCGGTTGCATCGTTCTACGGCATCACACATCGGTTGTGTATTTAATTTAAGCATCTTAGGTAACACACCATCTTCTCCTGGAGCGCGTCTGTTCTTCCTTTAGCGAATTGCGTGGTCTATTTCTTCGGATATTACATCGAGTATCTCTCCTGACCCAACATTCTGGACCGGATATCTAATTCTATTTCGTCGCTCATATACTGCGGCTTGTTGAGGTGTCGTCCCGCTTGCGTAGAGAGTCCGATAGAAATCCTCTGTTATTATGACGAGTTAATCACGATCAGTGATGGTTTCGTTTCTGTTATTGAGCAGCTTAGATCTGTTTTCTATCTGGATGATGTACAGTTCTAGAACTCTGCGACTACTCTTACTTTCTGTTGCTACCTCTATAACGTTCATATTGTAGTGTACCAGGTCAGTACGAGTATGTCTTCTAATGTCCCTTTTCAGTATTTTCTATCCAGGTTTTCCCTTACTGTGCATTTCACGCCTTTGCTCCATCATTTATAGTGTGTATAGTATTAGTCTGTGTGTCTTGTTTTGGATAGTTGGTAGCTTAAAGGTAGACTTCCGAACAAAGCGGCTCTGGCGTCACTAACGCAGCGATACTGACGCGGTGATACTGACGCGGGGATACTGACATGGCGATACTGACGCGGCTATACTGACGCGGCGACATAGCGATAGTATTATGCACGATGAGGCACCACAAGCGCAGCGGCACTGACGCACTGACGCTGAGCGCGTCAATGTCGCTGCACTCGAATTAGCGCCTCATACATTTCCATCATGCATAAAACTATCGCTATGTGGCCGCGTCAGTATCGTTACGTTAGTGACGTCAGAGCCGCTTTGTTCGGAAGTCTACCTTTATGGAGCTTGATGTTAATCTAGTTTTGTCTTCTGTTGAATGCCTTGTCTTGTCCATCCAGTTTTTATTAAAGGTGTTAATTAAATTGCAGATGCATCCAAATTCCTGAAATTTTTCTAGTTTTCTATGAAAAATCAAATATCCATTCTAAACTTTGTTACAAATTCACTAATAAACCATATTTTTACTTATTCCTCTATAATAATAACTAATTTTATTACTAATAAACCTAATTGACTAATTAGAAAACCGTCTTACATATTCAACTTAATTGCATATTTCATTTGTTCTTGTTGCCGAGATTTTCTGTTTCCCTTTCAAACGTGCAATTCCCATTCGCAAGGCGATTTACATGACTCACAGTTTTCAAAACCAGACACGATGAATATTTATTACATTTGAATTACGACACGCTTTCAAAGTCGCATTTTAATTCCTCTTTGGTCTGCTTCATCACACACACCATACAACGTTCCCTTATTTAGATTTACTTTTATTCACCACAAACACTCAAATTATCTCAAAATTAACGAACGCTTAGCAATAATTACAGTATTGTACGTGTAATAGACACACAAAGCTAGATACTGTTCGTGTAAAAATAGCTAGTCTTGTCTGTTTACCTGAATAATTTCATTAGATTATTGTTCTCTTAACCCCTTAACATACAACGACGTCTCTAAGACTCTCATGTGTTTGCGATAAGATTACATGTATATGGACACGTCAACACGCATTTTGTTCGTATGTCAAGGGGTTAATTGTAACATTCTTGTTTTTTTTCTTGTTCTTTCTTGTTGAAAGATATTGGCTTGAAAGGAAATAAAGATGGAAATATTCGTGCGATCTGCGTAATTCGTGGAATTCTAATATAAATGTCTTCCAAGCACCTTATTCCTTCATATATCCTTTGCCGGGACGTAAGCGGTATTTTATCGCTTTCCATATTCGTTCACACTTCACCAACACTCTCCGAAACTTTTGGTCTTTTTATCGAATCTTTAAAGAAATATTCCGACAGAAAATCATATTTCACGTAACATATGTTTACTTTGTGGAAACTAGTTGTGAAAGCAAATAACGAGAGTTTGAACTAAATATAAACTACAAGCTACTTTAGCTTGACTGCTAGTGGTCTTGAACTAGCTAAAGCTATTCTAAGTCAGCTTAGAAGTAGGGAAAGATAGTACCGGAAGTCGTCAAGGTCACCGGAAGTGGGCGGGGGACCGGAAGTCTTCATTATCACCGGAAGTGGCCAAGGTTAAGGTTAGAGGGGGAGGTGGCGCCAGAAGAAACTATCTTTCCCTATTCTTATGCCCGCTCCACACTCTCGCGAAGTAGCACTTAGTTGAGCGAGGAACGAGAGTGTGGTCAGGTTACTCGGGTCGCCTTGTGCTTCCTCGTCTCGCCTTGGCGAACTTCGCTTCATGAAGCGGTTTTTCGTACCCGAGTCAAAGGGGCACGAGGCGCGAGTACGAGGAAGGGAGAATATCACGTCTACACTCTCGTGTTTACTCGTCCTTTCCTATATATTATGCACACAAATATTTGCAGCAGCAGCTGCAGCCTGACTACCTGTTAGGTGTCAGTCCTCGCGAAGTAAGGCGAGAGTGTAGATGCCTCCTCCGTCTAGTTCCTCGCCTCGAACAACTTCGGCGAGGATCCTCGCCGAAGTTACTCCGCGAGAGTGTGGAGCGGGCAATAGTAACTAAGAGACTGATGCATTTAAAGAGAGTAGCTATGGCATCGCACTTTGACTTTGGCTTAGCTAAATTTTACTAAAATCTAGTTAATCTTTTATTAATATTTCTTAAATTTAGATTTTTTTAATGCCTGAGAATGCAGACAAATCAGTTGTTATTCTTGCAAAGATTCTAAAATAAGAGAGAAAATAGTAGTTTATGATACAAGTCTTTGACTACAAGTCTACAAGGCTTTTGTTAAAAGTTTAAATTTTGTGTTTAGTGACGCGAGTTGTTGCTATAGTAACAACAAACAGAAATCGTTTAATAATGAAACTCCATTTGATTTACATTGAACTTTTACGCATGATTTGGATACTTTTACACACGATTATAATACAATACATTACATACAATAATTTACTTCGTAATGTGTTCATTTTGGTGTCAGAGTATACAAACGTCCTTTATTAATGTTCAATTAAAATTATTAATGTTCAGAATTCCAGTCCTATGTACAGATGGTACTCCCATCTCTATAGGTTTACTTCTCTTAAATAAATAAATAAATAAATAAATGAATGAATGAATGAATGAATGAATGAATGAATGAATGAATGAATGAATGAATGACTGAATGAATGAATGAATGAATGAATGAATGAATGAATGAATGAATGACTGAATGAATAAATGAATGAATGAATGAATGAATGAATGAATGAATGAATGAATGAATGAATGAATGAATGAATGAATGAATGAATGAATGAATGAATGAATGAATGAATGAATGAATGAATGAATGAATCAATGAATGAATGAATGAATGAATGAATGAATAAAATTAAATTCATTTTTTTTTAATAAATTTTTTTTTTACCATATGTTTAATGATATTTTTTATGTTCTTCGCATTTTCGTGTTATTTATTGTTGGAAATCTGTTGGCAGGTCGA
The DNA here is from genome assembly GCA_944588485.1 of Phosphuga atrata. Taxonomy (NCBI): domain Eukaryota; kingdom Metazoa; phylum Arthropoda; class Insecta; order Coleoptera; family Silphidae; genus Phosphuga; species Phosphuga atrata. The sequence continues at coordinate 4,640,641 of OX155902.1, read as the reverse complement.
ACAGAGGGATGTGCCGGGGATCGACTGCGCCTACCTCGCGATGGACACCGAGGAAGGCGTTGAGGTCGTCTGGAACGAAGTCCAATTCTCGGAACGAAAGAACTTTAAAGCCCAGGAGGAGAAAATACAGCTCGTGTTCGAGAACCTCACCCAGTTAGAGCATCCAAATATTGTCAAGTTCCACAGATATTGGACCGACACACACAACGACAAACCGAGAGTAAGAACACCAATCATTTATTAAATAAGACAGCTTTTTCTTAAAGCCTTAAATCAATCGCTCAAGTAGACTAGACAGACAAGACTCTCACTATACCCCCTATTCCACCTTGGCTTTAGTAAGCACCACCCTGGTATCGCATGTTTTGCATTCATTCAGGGTGGGCAGCCCGGACGGTTTACTGAAAAACCGCCCTAGTTGTTGTCTCCCCGACCAGGAATCGAACCCGGGTCTCCCGCATTGAAAGGCGGGTATGTTGTCAACTACACCACCGAGGAGGACAGACAGACAAGACTAGACAGACGAAACTAGACAGACTAGTCTAGACAGACAAGACTAGGCGGACAAGACTAGGCGGATAAGACTGGACAGATAAGACTGGACAGACAAGACTAGACAGACAAGACTAGACAGACAAGACTAGACAGACAAGACTAGACAGACAAGACTAGACTGACAAGACTAGACAGACAAGACTAGACAGACAATACTAGACAGACAAGACTAGACAGACAAGACTAGACAGACAAGACTAGACAGACAAGACTAGACAGACAAGACTAGACAGACAAGACTAGACAGACAAGACTAGACAGACAAGACTAGACAGACAAGACTAGACAGACAAGACTAGACAGACAAGACTAGACAGACAAGACTAGACAGACAAGACTAGGCGGATAAGACTGGACAGATAAGACTGGACAGACAAGACTAGACATACAAGACTAGAAGACAAGACTAGAGAGTCAAGACTAGACAGACAAAGTAGTAAAACAAGTTTGAATCTGTTTGTAAATCGTAACTCAAGGTAATTCAGTCTGCCGCGCGCATCGTTCTCTCCAACTGGTTTGGTCTATGGATTTTTGTGCAGGCCGCCGTGTCATTGCCATTGAACTAGTTTGAAACATTGAACTGCAATTGTGTCCGAGGAATGTTTGCTTTTTTCGGCGCACAACGGACGCCGAAATTGGGTTATAGGCCAAATGTAAAGTGCCGGTTTGCGTTATCGAGCGGAAGCGCCCGCCAGTAAAACGCAGACATAATGCGAACTTCCTGAAAAAACGTCAATTTGCAACGTCATAACAAGCTTGAAACTGAAACGCAAAGCTTAATTAGTTGTGAATTGGTCGTGTTTAGCTTTGTCTAGTTCAATCTATTGACTGGTTTAAACTGGTATAAGGCGGGAATATACATAATTATAGTCTGAATTGGTAAAACCATACAACATTATAGATAATCAGATAAACTTAATAAAGACGGAACAAAGCTTGAATATATAAATATACTCAACCTTTCCGGAACTCTATAATACTAATGAGTCTTTTTAGGACTACCAAATCTGTGCTGATGAGAGATAAATCTCGAAACGCGTCCACAGATGGCTATCCACTCAAGGTATCGGAAAGACATGATCTTAAAAATCAATGTTATTTTTATGGTTTTTGTTGAGTGCCGCGAAGGTGGACTGAAAGCTATAGAATAACTGACAAATTTCATACGAGATTTGTTTTTGGTAGTCCTAAAAAGACTCATTAGTATTATAGAGTTCCGGAAAGGTTGAGTATATTTATATATTCAAGCTTTGTTCCGTCTTTATTAAGTTTATCTAATTATAGTCTGTTTTCCTCTTATATGTTCTTCTATAATACAGTATAATCTCGGTAATTCGGCCTTTGGTTAATGGGACGACACGTTCAGTAATCCGGCGGTGTGGAGATATTAATAATAATCTCAGTATTTCGGCCGTTGGTTAATCGGACGACACGTTCAGTAATCCGGCGGTGTGCAGATATTAATAATAATCTCGGTAATTCGGCCGTTGAATATTCGGACGACACGTTCAGTAATCTGGCGGTTTGGAGACCGCTCGCCCTCGTCCCTCCCACCACTCTTTCTGATAATTCGGCGGTTGTGTCGGATTATCGAGATTATACTGTTATGTCTAATCTAGTTTAGTTCTGCAAGCTTTCGTATATAATGTATGCAATATATTCATTCGAAAACAAGAAAAAGTATGCAATCTATATTTTCTCTCACTCCCTCTTTTGTTTATTTAATATCTTCTTGATTTTATTGCTTCTTCTCGACTGGCCTAGTCTTATATTTTAGACGTTGAAGCTTATTCATCTTGTTTTCGTTTCCTTTAATATTTTGCATTTCTTGCGTAAAACTGCGTCGTTTTTATCCCAACATAAAATTCGTTTTAATATTAAATTTTAATTAAGATTTTTCTCCCGTATTTAATTGGCTTTCCAATATCTTCATATTAATCTAAATGAAAACTCTGGAAAACAAATATTAATCAAAACGTTTCTAGCTAATCTTGTCTCTCTCGTCTTACTTGTTTATGTTCTATAACTCCTCTAGTCTGTTTGGTATTATCTGCCTAGTCTTGTCTGTCTTGTCTGTCTAGTCTTGTCTGTCTAGTCTTGTCTGTCTAGTCTTGTTTGTCTAGTCTTGTCTGCCTAGTCTTGTCTGTCTAGTCTTGTCTGTCTATTCTTGTCTGTCTAGTCTTGTCTGTCTAGTCTTGTCTGTCTAGTCTTGTCTGTCTAGTCTTGTCTGTCTAGTCTTGTCTGTCTAGTCTTGTCTGTCTAGTCTTGTCTGTCTAGTCTTGTCTGTCTAGTTTTGTCTGTCTAGTCTTGTCTGTCTAGTCTTGTCTGTCTAGTCTTGTCTGTCTAGTCTTGTCTGTCTAGTCTTGTCTGTCTAGTCTTGTCTGTCTAGTCTTGTCTGTCTAGTCTTGTCTGTCTAGTCTTGTCTGTCTAGTCTTGTCTGTCTAGTCTCGTCTGTCTAGTCTTGTCTGTCTAGTCTTGTCTGTCTAGTCTTGTCTGTCTAGTCTTGTCTGTCTAGTCTTGTCTGTCTAGTCTTGTCTGTCTAGTCTTGTCTGTCTAGTCTTGTCTGTCTAGTCTTGTCTGTCTAGTCTTGTCTGTCTAGTCTTGTCTGTCTAGTCTTGTCTGTCTAGTCTTGTCTGTCTAGTCTTGTCTGTCTAGTCTTGTCTGTCTAGTCTTGTCTGTCTAGTCTTGTCTGTCTAGTCTTGTCTGTCTAGTCTTGTCTGTCTAGTCTTGTCTGTCTAGTCTTGTCTGTCTAGTCTTGTCTGTCTAGTCTTGTCTGTCTAGTCTTGTCTGTCTAGTCTTGTCTGTCTAGTCTTGTCTGTCTAGTCTTGTCTGTCTAGTCTTGTCTGTCTAGTCTTGTCTGTCTAGTCTTGTCTGTCTAGTCTTGTCTGTCTAGTCTTGTCTGTCTAGTCTTGTCTGTCTAGTCTTGTCTGTCTAGTCTTGTCTGTCTAGTCTTGTCTGTCTAGTCTTGTCTGTCTAGTCTTGTCTGTCTAGTCTTGTCTGTCTAGTCTTGTCTGTCTAGTCTTGTCTGTCTAGTCTTGTCTGTCTAGTCTTGTCTGTCTAGTCTTGTCTGTCTAGTCTTGTCTGTCTAGTCTTGTCTGTCTAGTCTTGTCTGTCTAGTCTTGTCTGTCTAGTCTTGTCTGTCTAGTCTTGTCTGTCTAGTCTTGTCTGTCTAGTCTTGTCTGTCTAGTCTTGTCTGTCTAGTCTTGTCTGTCTAGTCTTGTCTGTCTAGTCTTGTCTGTCTAGTCTTGTCTGTCTAGTCTTGTCTGTCTAGTCTTGTCTGTCTAGTCTTGTCTGTCTAGTCTTGTCTGTCTAGTCTTGTCTGTCTAGTCTTGTCTGTCTAGTCTTGTCTGTCTAGTCTTGTCTGTCTAGTCTTGTCTGTCTAGTCTTGTCTGTCTAGTCTTGTCTGTCTAGTCTTGTCTGTCTAGTCTTGTCTGTCTAGTCTTGTCTGTCTAGTCTTGTCTGTCTAGTCTTGTCTGTCTAGTCTTGTCTGTCTAGTCTTGTCTGTCTAGTCTTGTCTGTCTAGTCTTGTCTGTCTAGTCTTGTCTGTCTAGTCTTGTCTGTCTAGTCTTGTCTGTCTAGTCTTGTCTGTCTAGTCTTGTCTGTCTAGTCTTGTCTGTCTAGTCTTGTCTGTCTAGTCTTGTCTGTCTAGTCTTGTCTGTCTAGTCTTGTCTGTCTAGTCTTGTCTGTCTAGTCTTGTCTGTCTAGTCTTGTCTGTCTAGTCTTGTCTGTCTAGTCTTGTCTGTCTAGTCTTGTCTGTCTAGTCTTGTCTGTCTAGTCTTGTCTGTCTAGTCTTGTCTGTCTAGTCTTGTCTGTCTAGTCTTGTCTGTCTAGTCTTGTCTGTCTAGTCTTGTCTGTCTAGTCTTGTCTGTCTAGTCTTGTCTGTCTAGTCTTGTCTGTCTAGTCTTGTCTGTCTAGTCTTGTCTGTCTAGTCTTGTCTGTCTAGTCTTGTCTGTCTAGTCTTGTCTGTCTAGTCTTGTCTGTCTAGTCTTGTCTGTCTAGTCTTGTCTGTCTAGTCTTGTCTGTCTAGTCTTGTCTGTCTAGTCTTGTCTGTCTAGTCTTGTCTGTCTAGTCTTGTCTGTCTAGTCTTGTCTGTCTAGTCTTGTCTGTCTAGTCTTGTCTGTCTAGTCTTGTCTGTCTAGTCTTGTCTGTCTAGTCTTGTCTGTCTAGTCTTGTCTGTCTAGTCTTGTCTGTCTAGTCTTGTCTGTCTAGTCTTGTCTGTCTAGTCTTGTCTGTCTAGTCTTGTCTGTCTAGTCTTGTCTGTCTAGTCTTGTCTGTCTAGTCTTGTCTGTCTAGTCTTGTCTGTCTAGTCTTGTCTGTCTAGTCTTGTCTGTCTAGTCTTGTCTGTCTAGTCTTGTCTGTCTAGTCTTGTCTGTCTAGTCTTGTCTGTCTAGTCTTGTCTGTCTAGTCTTGTCTGTCTAGTCTTGTCTGTCTAGTCTTGTCTGTCTAGTCTTGTCTGTCTAGTCTTGTCTGTCTAGTCTTGTCTGTCTAGTCTTGTCTGTCTAGTCTTGTCTGTCTAGTCTTGTCTGTCTAGTCTTGTCTGTCTAGTATTGTCTGTCTAGTCTTGTCCGTCTAGTCTTGTCTGTCTAGTCTTGTCTGTCTAGTCTTGTCTGTCTAGTCTTGTCTGTCTAGTCTTGTCTGTTTTTCCTCTTGTTTCCTAAGTCTTCAGTGTCCCGTCAGGACTCCTGTCAGAATTCTAAGCTTGTTCCTGCTTAATTTCAGGCAAGCTTTTGTTCTCTTCTGGTTAAAAGATCCCAGCATCACTTTGGATTGCCTTAGCCCTGGAAGTTCTTTCCAGGTTTTCTCCATTTTCCTCTTGTTTCTTCATCTAAACTGTTGTGGATGGTGTTCGCACTCATGCCGCAAAAGGGTTCCGGACCTGTAAAGGGGCCACTGGATCCCTTGTTTGCTAGGTGATTGGCTTCTTCGTTTCCGTCTATACCAGTGTGTCCTGGTACCCAGTATAGCGTTACTTTATTATCCCTGCCAACCTTGTTCAGCTTCCCCACACAGTCCCATACCAGTTTGGATCTGATGGTGTATGAGCTAATGGCCTTAATGGCTGCTTGGCTGTCTGACAGGATAGCAATTTGCTATGTGTCCGAAACCTAAGCATCTCAGCATTTAAGTATTTTGTCTTACACGGTATCGAACCCAGCCAATTCTAATCCTTTCCTTCTTTAGTACCGCAGCCGCGGCCCTTGGGGACATCGTTATTATGGCTACTTGTGTTTCACCGCTTCCTTTTCGAATGCTCCTCACTATAACAGACTTCGATTCTGTTTTTCCTACGACGGCTTTAATCGAAGTAATCATTTCATCCGCTTCTGTGGTACAATCTAGGTCTCTCAAAACTAGGGTAGTGATCTTCTCCATTTTACGAACTTCTGCTTCTTCCCCGAAGGACGTGGATGGTGTACCTGCCAATTTCCCTGCTCTGTCAATTCCTCCTTTAATTTCAATTAGGAGTTCACCCGCGCGTGTCTTCCTTATTCCCGAAACTACTACATCCAGTTCATCCGGATTCATCGAACTTTTAATACTCTTAAGAGACAGCGTCTTCGTGCGTACTGCTACCGCTACCGCTTCAGTGCGTATTCACCTTTTTGGTTTAGATTTTAGATTTTCCAGTACTCTGTTCTTTTTTTCCACTTCCCGCTCCTTTCGAATTCTGACTTTAACACAATCCGTCTTCATTTTTCCTCCTATTTCTGCATGAACAGTTTTTTCGTTCGTTCCAGTTCTGCTGATGCCCTTGGTGCCCTTTATTGAGAGTTGACTTTTCACAAGCAAGGCACTGCTAGGATTTTTCAACAAATTTGTTCCAATTTTATCTTCACGAGGGTTAGTTTCTCGTGATAATGATGGGGAGCCTGAGACAAGTACCTTTTCAGCAAAAACCATCTCTTCATTGCGAGTGGTTCCAAACTTCTTTTCTCCTCTATTCAATGCGAGTTCCTCCCTGTATTCTTTGACTTGGTGGTAATAAACCACTGCCTCCGTTATGGCTTCTCGTATTGCGTTATGAATGCACTTTGCATCTTTTACGATACCATAAAAGGTATTGATGTTTTCTCTCAAATTCTCCATTACCACCTTTCCCTCCACAACAGAGGTTATATCCACAACATCGGGAGAGCATCCGACGCAGATTGCGTATACTGTGGGTTGGCCGATAGTGTTACCCTACTATATTTGAGTGTCCGAGATGGGACAACGAGAGGGAAATGTTCGAGAACGACAAACTTGATCTCCAAAATATGATGGCGCACCTAAATAACAGAAATGATAACAGAAAAGGAAAATGGCGAAAGAAAAATAAAACTCCAAAATCAAACCCTTATCGCACACAGTGCGGAAGGGGGCAGTAGATAGTAGACGTCTAAGAACAGGTCATCTAACACCCTAAAGAAATGCGACAAGCGATTCCGGAGTGTTCGGGTTAGTTTCAGGGAGTTCACGTGCATGGTTAACCGAAAGGTGCCATCTACACCCCATAAAAAAAATCTTATCTATCTAGTCTTGTCTGTCTAAGATACCACCGTACCTAGTACACATGGTTTGCAGTTACCTTAGTGAGCGAGACCTAATGATAGGAAAGACTGCCAAGATAAATATAACAAGAGACGTCCCTCAGGGATCTATACTAGGACTGCTACTTTGGAATATCTTCTACGATCAGGTACTAGGGCTGCGTATGCCTGCAGGAGTAGCCCTAATAGGTTATTTGGATGACTTGGCTGTGATCTTAAAAGGCAAGAAAGAAGAGGAGTTGTGTATTAAAATAAACGAAGCGATACAGAGAGTGAGCCGGTGGATGTATTCCAAAAACCTAAAACTGGCACCGACTAAAACGGAAGCTATAATAATAACAGGAAGGAGGAAGCTTTCAAAAATGTAAATCAAAATAGAAGATGCAATAATAACGACGATGCAATATTCAGAGACATTGAGGTATCTTGGAGTCATATTCAACAGAAATATGAGTATGACACAGCACGTGATACAAATAGCTATGACAGCCGAGGCCTTGGCGGCCAATCTTGGACGACTAATGCGAAATATCGGAGGACGACGATGTAGCAAACGATGGCTGATCGCAGCGGTAGTTTACTCCATCATACTCTATGGTGCACCTATATGGCGAAAGGTCAAATAATCAAATTTTAGAACGCATCCAGCGAAAAATACTGATTAGAGTATGTTAGCGATGCACTGCGAGTGGTGGCGGGAAGCCCACCCATCGATCTAATAATAGAAGGAAGATATAGAAGGCTGGAAAACACAAGCAAGAAACCATCCGCATCAGAGAGCAGAAGACAGATAACTAACCTGTGACAGAAAAGATAGGAGAACTTGAAGGGAAAGGCGGAAGGGACGCGAAGGCTCATACCAAATGTAAAAAATTGGATAAACCGGGAGCATGGTGAAGTGAACTATTAACCTGATACAAGTATTGACGGGGTATGGATGCTTTGGCCACTACCTTAAAAAGTTCAAACTAGCAGAAACGACAGACTGTTACTACTATGTAGAGGACGATATTGCGGAACATACAGTCTTCGATTGTCCAAGATATGAAGCGCAAAGGTAAAAAATGACGGAAAGCATAGGCGAAAGAGTAACTGCGGAAAATGTTACTGGGTATATATATATATATATATATATATATATATATATATATATATATATATATATATATATATATATGCTGGAGAGTGAGGAAACATGAGGAACCATAACAAGAAATTTAACAGAAATAATGAAAACGAAAGAAAAGGACGAGAGAGTTGAACGGGACAAATAAACAAGAAAAATAGACGACACAGCTTTTCTCGGAAGTAGTACTACGGTGGTTTCCAGGGGAAAGTGGGAGGAAAATGTGTTTGGTTATATTGTGTCTTTTATATTGTAACAAACCCTTTTCTCAATAAAAAAAAGTCTTGTCTGTCTATTCTTGTCTGTCTAGCCTTGTCTGTTTCTGTTTAAGTATTTACTTCAATGTTGATGTTAACTTTATATTTTTTGTGAATTTAGGTAATCTTCATAACGGAGTACATGTCCTCTGGTTCACTGAAACAGTTCCTGAAACGCACCAAACGTAGTGTGAAAAGACTTCCCCTGCAAGCGTGGCGCAGATGGTGCACACAAATACTATCAGCTTTAAGGTAACTGCTCAAAATCTACCCCCAAAATAATAGTGAACAGTTGAAATAAACGAGTATATTAATGTTTTCCCGATGCAAAGAATTTTTTGATTGTGTGTTTATCGCTACATTTTCCATGTCTATTTTATATGGTGTAAGGAATTTGAACTTTTTCGCTTGGAGCTTGAAGGGAACTCTCGGTTTCACGGCAAAGTTCAGGTTCCTCTCGTTATTTACTTTTGTAAGTTTCTTATCGTTAAGTATTTAGTTATTAAGGTGCAAAGATTTTCGAGAGAAATTAATTAGAGAAAAGTTCACCCAAAAAAATTGTGTCATGCATCTACATGATTGCGCGATTGGTCGATTGGTACGATCTCAGGCTGGCTAATCATGTGGATGTTGATTGAATTACTTTATCTTTTAATTTTAATTTAATATTATTGGTAATTTTATTGTAAAACAAGTATAAAAACAAACTCTGTGTTCACAGCAACAGCGTAAAGGTAAGTGAATTACCTACGTTTTCGACGAAATCTTACAATTTTTTTTCTATAATTTCCTATTATAATCTTTTTTTTTAGTTTTTTTATACACGAATATTTAAATTAATGCTTTTTTATCTTTTCCGTAACAAATACGTATTTTAAACTGAAACGTTAACACTCGTCGCCCACGGAGCTTTCACTATCTAGGACGAACGTTCTTTCGACGCATCCTATTGTAAATTTCCCAATATCCAATTCACGTTAAAACACCCCGAATGGAGATATTCAATTGCAAACTGTTTGCAAACAAAAATCGCAAATTCAATTAACAAAACCTTAAATAACAAAACCATATTTGTTACAAGGAGATCATGTTACAAGGAGAGTAGAGTCATCAAGTTTGTATGCTACAAAAGCTCTTATTGTTAGTTTAAGATTATATCAAATATAATCCATTTCAGACTAAGTAAATAGATATACAAGGCTAGATGCGCATTACAAAATTAGACAAAGCCATTGAACATACTACAAGCCTTAAGAAGGCTAGTGGTTAAATAGAGCTAGACAGGACTGGACAAATCTGATGAAGACTGGACAAGACTGGACAAGACTGGCGAAGATTAGACAAGACCAGGCAAGACAAGACCAGACAAGACAAGACCAGACAAGACAAGTCCAGACAAGACAAGACCAGACAAGACAAGACCAGACAAGAATAGACAAGACTGGGGAAAACTAAATAAGAATTGACAAGAGTGGGCAAGACTGGACAAGACAAGACAAGGACAGACGAGACCACATAAGACAAGATCTAGACAAGACAAGAAAAGACAAGATCTAGACAAGACAAGATAAGACAATTCATGGTAAAACCTTTCAAGACTGGACAAGACCTGACAAGTTTTTACAAGACCAGGCATGACCAGACAGACCTGATAAGACCCGACAAGGCCAGACAATACCAGGCCAGACCAGACCAAACAAAACCAGACAAGACCAGGCAAAAGACCATACAGGACCAGACAAGACCAGCCAAATCAAAACAATCCCAGACAAGACCAGACAAGATCAGACAAGACTAGAGAAGACCAGACAAGACCAGACAAGCCCAGACAAGACCAGACAATACCAGACAAGGTTAGACCAGACAAGACCAGATAATACGAGACAGGACTAGACAAGACAGGACAAGACTGTAAATTACTAGACTAGCCTGTACAAGACTAGACAAAAATGGCTTGAAAATATTGGATAAAATTGAACAGGTCTAAATCAGCTGGGGCAAGACTTGCTAGGACTTAACAGGTTTAGACTAGCCCCAACTAGACTAAATTAAATCAGACAATAAGACAATGTACGCAAGACAGAAACTGATTAAATAACTACCAATTGTTTTTTTTCTAAACATGTAGCATAATACGATTTGTCCAGACAAGATCAGACGAGACCACACAAAGCCTGACGAGATCTGACAAGACCAGACAATACGAGTCGAGAATACACAAGAGTGCATAAGTAGGAACAAGATTGGTCAAGACTGGACAAGAGTAGACAAGACGACAAGAATTGACATAGCTAGGCAAGGACAGACGAGACCACATAAGAAAAATTCAGACTATACCAAAGAAGACCAGGCAAGAGGGGGCCAGAGAAGATAAAAATAGACCTTTGTGCTGTTAGTTAATCGCATGCGCGTCCGAAAGTTTCGGGCACATTTTGTTATTTTATTTGTTTATTCGTTAAAAAGTGCCCGAAAAACATGGCGGAAATTGACGCATGCGCACAAAAAAAAATCAGCTATGAAAAGGTCTATTAGCGAATCCTAAATGAGACGAAAATTGATTATATTTATTAATTCGTTCCAATCTTGGTTGCATGTTGAATAGTCTGTTTGCAATTCATTTAGTCAATCAAGAATAAATCACAAGAGACGAACTAAATCTAGACAAGACTGGACAAATTGGACAGGATTGGATTAGCCTAGACTAGATAAACTCAATTACAATGGGACCATTAGTCAGTTTTGATACTTTTGTCAAGTCTGAGAATAATGTGCAATTACTTAGTTGGACTAGACCAGGGGTGGCGAACCTTTTTTCGCGTGCAATTTTTTTTTAAATTTCACATTTTGAAATGCTGACGTGCCAGGTAACTTTTACAATGAACATTTCTGATTGTGAAAATCATTTACCGTATTTACCTTAATATGACACGTTTTATATTTTACACCTTTGATGTTGCACGAAAGTAGATTGAGAAAAATTTCGTTTGGAAAAGTAGAAGTTAATGAAGTTTAGAAGGCACGCGAGAGAACTAGTTCGCGTGCCAATACAATTTTCCAGCTGTGACACGCGTGCCATAGGTTCGCCACCACTGGATTGAACAATGTAGACAAGACTGAAACGGAAACTACCTACCAATTGTAGGTTATTATTATATAGGTAGGTTATTATATTATTATGTAGGTTATTATTAAGTTTATGGAACTTATTATTAGTTATTATTATAATAGACCATTATTAATTAATAATGGTCCATGTAGATTAAATGACAAGAGAAGAAACAAGACTAACACATACTACAAATTCGACTTATTTCGTTTAGTCTGGATTAGATAAATTTACTAATATTGAGTAAAATTAGTCAGACTTGAACGTCTTACCACTGGGCCGTCTTAGGCCGCCTTTTCACACACTGGATCCGCTCGTCTCCGCTCAGCTCAGCCTTTCAAGCCAAGAAATATATAAAACCCGTGTATTGAAATAGAAAAGCAAATTCTGCGTCCTCTCTAGGGATTGCAATCCGGAAAACCGGATCCGGTAATCCGGCGGATCCGGCATCATTAAGCGTTTATCAGATCCGGTACCAATATAACGGATCCGGTGATGCTAATTTTTGGTAAAATAATAATAATCGCGCTGTTGCATGAGTAGGTACTTTAAATGCGTGGTGCGTATGGTTCTTTCAGATTTCACAGATCAATGACTCATCTTCATTGATCTGAAATCTTACAAAATTAACATTTTAGAGTCTCACTAGTTTCTTTACTGTGTGAGTATTTGGAGGAGTTTTGGAAATCTAAAAACCACAAATTTCTCCAAAAAGTCAAAATTTTGAAAATCTAATACAAATTTGTTAATATTGTGAAAAATAAAGCAATGACATATCAATGAAGATGAGGTTGAAATTTTACAAAATCAACGTTTGTAGACTCTCACTATTTTCCTGACTGTGCAACTATTTGAAGGAATTTTGGAAATCTAAGAACCACGAATTACTCAAAAAAGTCCAAATTTTAAAAATCTAAACCAAATTTGTTAATATTGTGAAAAATAAGGCAACGACATATCAATGAAGATAAGGTTGAAATTTTACAAAATCAACATTTGTAGACTCTCACTATTTTCCTGACTGTGCAACTATTTGAAGGAATTTTGGAAATCTAAGAACCACGAATTACTCAAAAAAGTTCAAATTTTAAAAATCTAAACCAAATTTGTTAATATTGTGAAAAATAAGGCAACGACATATCAATGAAGATAAGGTTGAAATTTTACAAAATCAACATTTGTAGACTCTCACTATTTTCCTGACTGTGCAACTATTTGAAGGAATTTTGGAAATCTAAGAACCACGAATTACTCAAAAAAGTCCAAATTTTAGAAATCTAAACCAAATTTGTTAATATTGTGAAAAATAAGGCAACGACATATCAATGAAGATGAGGTTGTAATTTTACAAAATCAACATTTGTAGACTCTCACTATTTTCCTGACTGTGCAACTATTTGAAGGAATTTTGGAAATCTAAGAACCACGAATTACTCAAAAAAGTCCAAATTTTAAAAATCTAAACCAAATTTGTTAATATTGTGAAAAATAAGGCAACGACATATCAATGAAGATAAGGTTGAAATTTTACAAAATCAACATTTGTAGACTCTCACTATTTTCCTGACTGTGCAACTATTTGAAGGAATTTTGGAAATCTAAGAACCACGAATTACTCAAAAAAGTCCAAATTTTAAAAATCTAAACCAAATTTGTTAATATTGTGAAAAATAAGGCAACGACATATCAATGAAGATGAGGTTGTAATTTTACAAAATCAACATTTGTAGACTCTCACTATTTTCCTGACTGTGCAACTATTTGAAGGAATTTTGGAAATCTAAGAACCACGAATTACTCAAAAAAGTCCAAATTTTAAAAATCTAAACCAAATTTGTTAATATTGTGAAAAATAAGGCAACGACATATCAATGAAGATGAGGTTGTAATTTTACAAAATCAACATTTGTAGACTCTCACTATTTTCCTGACTGTGCAACTATTTGAAGGAATTTTGGAAATCTAAGAATCACGAATTACTCAAAAAAGTCCAAATTTTAAAAATCTAAACCAAATTTGTTAATATTGTGAAAAATAAGGCAACGACATATCAATGAAGATGAGGTTGTAATTTTACAAAATCAACATTTGTAGACTCTCACTATTTTCCTGACTGTGCAACTATTTGAAGGAATTTTGGAAATCTAAGAACCACGAATTACTCAAAAAAGTCCAAATTTTAAAAATCTAAACCAAATTTGTTAATATTGTGAAAAATAAGGCAACGACATATCAATGAAGATAAGGTTGAAATTTTACAAAATCAACATTTGTAGACTCTCACTATTTTCCTGACTGTGCAACTATTTGAAGGAATTTTGGAAATCTAAGAACCACGAATTACTCAAAAAAGTCCAAATTTTAAAAATCTAAACCAAATTTGTTAATATTGTGAAAAATAAGGCAACGACATATCAATGAAGATGAGGTTGAAATTTTACAAAATCAACATTTGTAGACTCTCACTATTTTCCTGACTGTGCAACTATTTGAAGGAATTTTGGAAATCTAAGAACCACGAATTACTCAAAAAAGTCCAAATTTTAAAAATCTAAACCAAATTTGTTAATATTGTGAAAAATAAGGCAACGACATATCAATGAAGATGAGGTTGAAATTTTGCAAAATCAACATTTGTAGACTCTCACTATTTTCCTGACTGTGCAACTATTTGAAGGAATTTTGGAAATCTAAGAACCACGAATTACTCAAAAAAGTCCAAATTTTAAAAATCTAAACCAAATTTGTTAATATTGTGAAAAATAAGGCAACGACATATCAATGAAGATGAGGTTGAGATTTTACAAAATCAACATTTGTATTCTATTTTCCTATTATATATATATATATATATATATATATATATATATATATATATATATATATATATATATATATATAATCTATTATATATTTCTATCTATTATATCATTGGTTCCTAACCTTTTGAAAAATGTTACCTCCTAATATGAACTGCTAAAAATTGTGCCCTTTTTTCAGAGGTAAGGGAATTTTTTTTAATATGTTTAGGCTAAAAAAAAATCAAAATAAAATAATCTTTTGATAAAACATAGTTTTATTATAATTATAATTTATAATACATATAAATTATAATTATAAAATAAAACTATAAATCCCTCAGAAGGCAACGGGAAACCACTGAAGCAACATCCCACGAAAAGTCACATGGAAGTTTCGGAAACTAACACACAGGCCCTCAGTCACCTGTTCATCGAGGGTGCTAAAAATCCCTGGAGGTAAAACAAAAAAACACATTCAAATCGGGATATGGAATGTCCGCAGCCTTTACGAAGCAGGTAAACTCGCAGACACCATCAGAGATATGAAAAAGATTGAACATTGACATTCTTGGAGTAAGCGATACATTCTGGCCAGGTTCAGGTAAATTTCAATCAGAAAACAAAACTATATATTACTCAGGAAATGATACTCATAGACATAGAAGAGGTGTTGGTATAATTGTATCAAATTACATGGCTGATTCTATAACTGCTTTTATACCAAACACAGATATAACAATGCTCCTAAAAATAAAGGCAAAACCCTTCTCTTTGAACATCATATTCGCTCTGTGCATAACCGCGCTTAGCTCCACCTGTGGCCAAAAAGCCAATTTCGTCTCCAATAAGTGTATAAAAACAATAGGCTAAAACAAAAAATAAATAATTTAATAAAATATACAATATTTGACAGCAAAAAAGAGCCAATTATGTCAGGTCATAACTAGCGAACGGAAGCGACTAGGAAAATGCAATTAGTATATTTGCAACCAGCAGGTAAAACACTTTCAGACATACTTCGAAATCTTCCATTCATTTGATAAATAATCATTTTAAGGAAATACATTTTCTCGCATTTTCTGAAGATTTCACTATGTCATAATCTTTCAACGGCTTACCACAAAGAGTTTTCACCAATCGATTCAGCGCCCCAAAATTAGTCAGAAAACGTATATCATATTCGTAGGAGGCTTTTAATTAGGAAATACCGTCGAAGCGTGAAGTCAAGATTGCAGAAACGGTAAAATGCGTGGAAATCGATTTGGTCAAAATAATCATTTTTTGAGTTAGAGCAAAATTTAAACACGTTTCTGAAAGCATTTTTGCTGCTGATTATAAATATGCAATTTATGTTTCGCCAGGTTTTTCTAGCTCTTTCCGTTCACTATCGCCTGTAAGAATTGAAATGTCGGCGCTCGAGTAGAGATATCGGGAAGTTTTGAATTTCCTGCCGACAATCTTAGTGTGTTAGTAGGAAAATGATCTGCTGCAAAGGATGCCCTAATCCGTTTTTGATTATCTGCAACCGTTTCTAAGATATCTACTTAGCAAATCGAGAATCGGGTAAATTTGAGTTTGAAATTTATCAACGAATTATTGAATATTTCCGGACAATTTACACATCGACTTGTTTGTCTCGTCGTGTAGTTTCTGTGTGCACAAAATGATTTCGCTGCTCTTTACCGTTTTCGAAAAAATCGAAAGAAACCGAAAAAGCATGTATTTTTCGAACGAAATGATGGAAAATTTTTGTCGAAATTATTTTTGCAAATTTTTTCTTCATTTTTTTTGGTTACACGAATTAAATCGAAGTGCTGAAAACGGTTTTCCAGTTTATTTCGCTCTAAAGTTACAAATAGCAAATTTTTTTTCGCTGTACACAATCACTACATCCTACTGATTTGACGCTGTCATAACTTTTGAGCTGCTCACAATAGAGACGTCTAGTCTTCACCAATCGTTTCAGCGTCCCAAAATTAGTCGGAGAACGTATATAAAATTCCCTGGGAAGCTTTCAGTTAAGAAATAACATCGACTCGGGAAGTCTAGACCGCGGAAACGACGATATGCGAGAAAATCGACTTTTTCAAAATCGTTATTTTTTGATTCACAGCAAAATTTAAAAATGTTTCTAAAAGCATTTTTGCTGCTGATTGCAGATATGCAAATTATATTTCGCTTGCTCTTTCGGATCACTTTCGCCTGCAAAAATTGAAGAAATTCTTATGAAATTTCGGCGCTCAGTGGAGATCTCGGAAAGTCGTGAATTTCCCGCGAACAATCTTAGTGTATCCATAGGAAAATGATCTTCTGAAAACGATGCCGCAATCCGTTTTCAATTATCTGCAACTGTTTCCGAGATATCCACTTAGGAACTCGAGAAAATTTCAATTTGAAATTTTTTGACGAAATATTGAATCTTTCCGAACAATTTACACATCGACTTGTTGGTCTTGTCGAGTAGTTTCTGTGTGCTGAAAATGATTTCGCTGGTGTTTACCGTTATTGAGAAAATCGAAAAAAACCGAAAAAGCACATTTTTTCGACCGAAATGATTTTTGTTTTCGAATTTTTTGGAAAAATTTCTCGTGATTTTTGTTTTGGTTATCCGAAGGAAATCGAAGTGCTGAAAACGATTTTTTAGTTTATTTCGCTCTAAAGTTACAAATTAAGAAGATATAGCCTGTGTCTTGGGTATTTTGAGCATTTGAACCGAAAAAACTGGAAAATTGTTTTCACCACTTCCTTCGCATAACTTTTCATCGGATAAACTTAAAAAAAAAAAACGCTAACATTTTCCAAAAAAAATCCATCGTTTTGATCAGGAAAAAAATTGTATTTTCGGTTCTCTACGATGCTCTCGGAAACAACAAATCCCAGCGATATCATTTTCGGCACACTGAAACTAGACGACAAGAAGAGGAGGAAATCGATGTTTAAATTGTTTGGAAAGATTCAGATTTAATTTTTTATTGCAAAATTCAGAATTCAAATTTTTCCAAATACATGTCATACACAAATAATTGCTGAATAATGACGTAACTGGTCCTGAAGTTCTTAAAAGTGTCACCTTTGGCGCTAGTGCTGTTACGCTCGGAGCGAATAGGTGTATGCTCTAACTTCGGAATCGAGTAAGAATGAAATCGAGGAATTTTATTCCCAAATCTTCGAATTATTACAACACACAAAATCGCACGAACTGACCATGATTATAGGGGATTTTAAAGCAAAGGTTGGATCTGATAAAATAGATGGAATAGTTGGTGCGTTTGGATTAGGAGATAGAAACGAAAGAGGAGACAAATAAATACAATTCTGCCAGGAAAAGAACTTATAAATAAGCAATACTTGGTTCCGGCTCCCACCCAGAAGACTATACAATTGGAAATCTCCACAAGACAACCAACACATCGTACGTGGAAATTGTGGAAATCTCCACAATACAACCAACAACATATCGTTCGTCATTAACCAAATCGATTACATACTAATAAATATAAGATTTGCTTTAGCAATAATCAGAGCATGCACATATCCAGGAACTGACGTGCCTTCAGATCGCACCCCACTGAAAGCGAAACTCAGAACTAAGATTACATCAGAAGGCGAAACACCAACCATACAAAAAAAAAGATCTTGAACAACTGAAAAATCCAAATATTCAACAAAATATTTCAATGAAACAACAGGTTGAACGAGCTTGATTGTCAGAACATAAGCCATCTGGAATTGTGGAGTCAAACAGCTGAGATTTTAAAAAGCGCATTAAAGAACTCCCTACTAGAAGATATCAGCCTAAACTAAATGGATAACTGACGAAATCCTTGAATTAATGTATGAAAGACGAGTCTACAAGAACAAAGATGGTGCAAAGTACAACAGTTGGCAAAGAATCATAAGATCCAAAATTCGATAAGCAAAAAACACCTGGCTTGAACAAGAATGCTCGGAGATAGAAAGGCTCCAAAACTTGCAGGATGATTTTAACTTACATAAAAGGATAAAAGAGGCATCAGGCATATACAAGAAAAAAAAAACACGAATATGCTATTCGATAATTGCAACAAATTGATAACTGATGCTAAAGAGAAGTCTGATATTTTGGTGCGCTATTTGAAATTACGCAAAAAAATTACGCTCTTCATAAGAAATTTCTTGTAATTTCTATTGTACCCCTTGCAACAACGCAATGTACCACCAGGGGTACATGTACCCCAGGTTGGGAACTTATGTATTATATATTTCCTATATACTATTTTCCTCACTGCGCGACTATTTGGAAGAATTTTGAAAATCTAAAAACCACAAATTTCTCCAGAAACTCCAAATATTGAAAACCTGAAACCGTTTTGTAAATATTTAAAAAAAATAAGGCAGCGACAGATTAATGAAGATTTTGTCAAATCTTAACCTCGATTGGACAAAATTAATATTCATAGACTCTCGCTATTTTCTCTACTGTGCGACTATTTGCAGGAATTTTGAAAATCCAATAACCTCTAATTTCTCCAAAAAGACCAAATTTTGAAAATCTGAAACCGTTTTGTTACTATTTTTGAAAAAAAGACAGCGACAGATCAGAGAAAAGATGATCAAAGAAGATGAGGTTGAGCTCTAAAACATAGGTCCGCGTTAGAGGAGCACAAAAAGTAGGTTGAATTTTAGAGTGCGCCTTATGGTGTATATGCCGTAAATATGGTGTATATACCGTATTTATAGTAAGTTGATTAAACTAAATAGACATTTAAATAGATATCATATTTCATTAGACAGATTAATCATCGTGTTTGTCATAAATATAGGAATAAGACTTGTTAGTATGCTCAAATACCTAATTGTTGTGATCTCAGTAGATTAAGTAAAGTTTATTATGTTAGATTTAATTCCATCGATCCGACCGGATCCAGCCGGATCCGGCCGGATCGGTAGAAATTCGGTCGGATCCGGCCGGATTGAAAAAAATAAAGTTTATTATGTTAGATTTCATTCCATCGATCCGACCGGATCCGGACGGATCTGGCTGGATAGGTGGAAATTCGGCCGGATCCTGCCGGATTGAAAATGCAATCCGGTGTTTGCAATCGCTAGTCCCCTCAGCTCAGTTCGGCTCCGTTCCTCTCCGCTCCATATTCCATGTTTGTCAAGAATATTAGTCCGGAGGTTCAGATTCCAGTATGCGAAATCGTCAATTATAACTATGCCGTTTCAAATCACTTCAAATTAACGGATCTTACTCCAGTAACATCGGACTCCCAAATCGGGGGTCCGATGTTACTGGAGTAATATCCTTT
This sequence comes from Phosphuga atrata, assembly GCA_944588485.1. NCBI lineage: Eukaryota > Metazoa > Arthropoda > Insecta > Coleoptera > Silphidae > Phosphuga > Phosphuga atrata. Next base: position 4,620,975 of record OX155902.1, on the reverse strand, counting down.
AATTTGAAGTGATTTGAAACGGCATAGTTATAATTGACGATTTCGTAACATCGGACCCCCGATTTGGGGTCCGATGTTACTGGAGTAATATCCTTTAATTTGAAGTGATTTGAAACGGCATAGTAAAAATTGACGATTTCGACGATGCTGGCGGATGGTTCACGCAGGCGCAGCACTAACGCTTTCATATATGCGCTAAGACACAGGTTCTTAATCTGGGGTCCGCGTAATCATCACTAGGGGTCCGTGAGACCGCGAGATATTAAAAAAATGGCTGAAAACAGTTCAAGAAGACGATGATATATTGTACACTTTTCAGTTTTTTTTTTTTTACTTCTATTTCTACTTATGTTTTTTTCTCTATTTTTTAAGAAAAATGTTTGTTGTGAGTAGATAAGCTAGGAGAGTTCTAGCTCAAAATCCCATAAAGATTTACATAGGGGTCTGAATTCACATTTCTTCCGGTCACGTGTCTGGTTCTAGCGCATTCGCAAACTGCCAATACCTGTTTATTAGCTGATTGTACGTAATTACTACATGTTTAAACCTATTTATTAGCTGAATAAACCTGTTTATTAGCTGATTACTACCTGTTTAAACCTGTCATAGAAAATATTGCATGAAGAGGTATTGCGCTAGAACCAGACACGTGACCGGAACAAATGTGAATTCAGACCCCTATGTAAATCCTCATGGGATTTTGAACTAGGACTGTCCTAGCTTATCTACTGTTGTGTCATAATAAAAATTCTAAACTATTTTTAGAAATATTCATTCTAACGTAGAGCCTATGTGCCTATTAGAGATTATTGAACCAGAAATTAAGTCTCAAGAAGGACTGAAATTTCTAAGGTTGCGATGGGGTCCGCAAAAACGAAGTTGTTCAAGAGGGGGTCCGCAAATAAAAAATTGTTTCAAAGGCGGTCCTCGGACTACATAAGTTTAAGAACCCCTGCGCTAAGGCATGTATGTAGCCGAGATGCAGCACAATTTAGCCCTACGACTGGACAGTAACTTTTAGCCATTAACTGACTTTAGCCAGTAACTGACTTTAGCCAATAACTGACATGTTGACGATGGGTTCGGTGGGAGGGGATTGAGTGTGTGGATAAGTGACGGAGATGAGCGGATGCAATATGTGGAAAAATGACGGAGCTGAGAGGGGCGGACCCGATCGGACCTGAGGTGAGCCGAGCAGAGCGTATACAGTGTGCGACAAGCCTTAATGGGAAAACAAGTACAGTATAATCTCAGTAATTCGGCCGTTGGGTAATCAGACGATACGTCCAGTAATCGGGCACTCTGGAGAGCGCTCGCGCTCTTGCCTCCCACCACTCCTTTTTATAATCCGGCGGTTGTCTGATCCCATATGTGCCGGATTATCGAGATTAGGTTAGGTTAGGTTAGGTTAGCGCGCTCTTGCCTCCCACCACTCCTTTTTATAATCCGGCGGTTGTCTGGTCCCATATGTGCCGGATTATCGAGATTATACTGTACTTGTATCTAATAATGTTTAGTTTGGTCTGCTTAGTCTTGTCTACTAGTCCTCCTCGGTATTTAACTTAGAATTAGATCGCCAGTTATTACTGACTGTATTAATAGTTTTCTTTGACTTGTTGAGACAAGTCTAATTGAAAATTTACACTGGTAGACGTAAAAATCAATCTTCGCAAGTCTAAACAAGACCAGAGAAGAGTGAACCAAACTAGACAGTTTAGAATTGGTAAAACCATACTACATTATAGATAATCATATAAACTTAATAAATCCAGAACACAGCCCGAATATATAAATCTATTCAACCTTTCCAGAGCTCTATAACACTATTGAGTCTTTTTAGGATTACCAAAACAAATCTCATGTGAAATGTTTTAGTTATTTTATAGCTTTCATTCTCATGTGAAATTTGTTGGTACTTACGTATTAACGCCACCACCGCTACATTTTTAATGCCAATCTACAACTAAAATTGTTATGATAAATCATAAAATAAAGCATTTTATTTTAAATTAAAACATTTTTTAAACTCAAAATACTTTATTTTTTAAACCCGGTTAGATTAGGTTAACCGTCGCGAAGCGGAGAGATAAATCAAGACAACATATCCGCGGCAGCGCGAACTCTTGATCCAATATATAGCGGTGTTGGCGTTAATACGTAAGTACCAATTTATTTTGGTAGTCATAAAAAGACTTAATAGTGTTATAGAGCTCCGGAAAGTTTGAATATATTTATATATTCAGGCTGTGTTCCGACTTTATTAAATTTATCAAACTAGATAGATTAATTGGCTAGGAATCGGCGATATTTAAGTTGGTAATTAGCATAATATTATTTCTATTCAGTTTCGACTAGTCTGAAATATTCTTCGCATATGTCTTGAGTCAAATCTAGAATAAATCAAAATCAGTGTACATAGTATTTGATTTTAATTTCATTTGCATTTCATAATCATTTTTTGTTTGTTAAAAACAACCAATTATGTCAATTAGTGTTCCACAGTTTGTGCCTCTCAATAACTGATTTTAAGTTTAGATAATTGTTCACCTGATAATTGTTCACATAACTGTTCTTGGCTAATTGGTCACCGAGGTGCATAAACTATAATGTCAGACAGGGCGGTTTCTGGGCTAACCGAGGTGCAAAAACCATAAAGTCATTGGTGCCTTTTCCATAGGAGCGGCCCAGTATTTGAAGTTATAAAAGATTAATCTAATTTAGATAAACTAGTCTTAGTTAATTATCTAGATTGGAAATTGATAGGATTAGTCTAAGTTGTTTTAAACTCGGGAGTTTAAACGTAAATTGTTATGTCAAACTTGAAATTAGTTCGAATAAATAGAACTTTCGTAAAATCAAACCTTGAACTAAATTATTAAAACGACTAAAACTAAATGAGCAAGTACTTCAGTAATGAAGTAGTACTTCTAGTGCTTAGTACCATAGTACTTCTAGATCTGAAGAACTATGGTACTAAGATTAGAAGTAAGAGTAGATCTAGATCTAAGATTAGATCTAGAAGTACCATAGTACTTCTAGATCTGTAGTTCAGTACTTTAGTATCCAAATGAGTGTCTGAAATGAAATTTTCTGAATAATTCAAAACTGGGCAAATGAAACTGACAAATAAACTTTAGATTTCACTGAATTAATCTAGGCCAGTGGTGCGCAAACCGTGGGTCGGGACCCCCAAAGCGGTCGATACAAAATTTGTTGGGTAGTCTAATTCATAAAAAATGTAAGGCTTTTAGTGTGTAAGCATCCGGTAGCAGTAAAATTGTGAAATGTCAATATAAACAAATTAAAAAAACGTCTACTTTCCGTCTTACCCAGGGGTCGCGATAAAATTTTGTACAAAATGTTGGGTCGCAAATGAAAATAGTTTGAGCACCACTGATCTAGGGCATGTAGGTCAGTGTTTTTCAACCGGTGTTCCATGGAACCCCAGGGTTCCACTAAAACATCCAGGGGTTCCGCGAATCAATGCTAAAATAATCTGAACTTTAACCGGCGCGGCGTTTACAACTACAGACGATGCGTTGCGCCGCTGTGTCGACTGTGTCGATTAGAGTTTCATATTGGAACTATTCATTTCAAGTCTTACAAATGCAAACGGTAGTAAGTTAATTATTTTATAATTAATTGAGTTTTGTTTGAACTTATCCTAAAATCCTTTAGAAATATAATGCAGAATTGACTTAATACTGGGAAATTGGAATCAAAATCCAAAGAGAAAGTTTGTAGCTGTATTGAAAATTCCACCAGTTTTCCGTTCAACATTGGAGCTGATATTAAAGAAGAAAATAAATCAGGATCTACTAGCCAAAAAATACGTATGATGAAGGTAATTTGAATTTTGGATTTACCTGGATTGGCGAATAAAATGAGCCAAATGTGTTTTGTGTGGTATGTGAGCAAGTAGTCAACAACAGCAGTTTAAATCCTGCAAAATTAAAGCGTCATTCGGAAAATAAACATCCGACTTTAAAAGGTAAAAGCGAATATTTAAAAAGAAAACATCTTGAACTACAGCAGAAAAAGAATTCATCTGTAAGGTATGTTCGTGAGGATGTTCTAAAATGTTCTAAAAGCGTCTTATTTAGTTAGTTTGTGCGAAGCTCAAACGAATGCAGAAAAATTAATTAAAGCTTGTACAAAATTCAAATTTAATCAGATTTAATCAAATGCAAAAATTGCAAACAAAATTGACGTCGTCCCATTGTCTGATACGACGACTTCATAACGAATTAAAGATATGTCAGATTACTGCGAAGTGGAACTAGTAAGTCGTTTGAAAAATCCTAAAGATGGATTCACTCAGCAAATGGACGAATCTACAGATGTGGCTGGATTAGCAATTTTGTTAGTTTTCGTGAGATACATACACGAATCCAATTTTCAGGAAGATATGCTTTTTTGCGCAAAGCTCTGCCAACTGAAACAACAGGTGAAGAAATATTTAATTTACTTAATGCATATTTTGAAAAACATTCAATTTCTTGGAATATATGTCATCATATATGCACCAATGGAGCTAAAACTATGGTTGGTATTATAAAGGGCGTAATAGCACGTTTAAAGAAACTAGTTTCAGACATCAAAGCCAGCCATTGCTGTCTTCATCGTCATGCTCTCGCTGTTAAACGGACACCAAAAGCATTGCAGAAGTTCTCAATGAGGCCGTTAACATGGTTAATTTTATTAAAATCCAGACCCCTAAAACCAGGGTATTTGCCCTATTGTACGATGATCTGGGAAACTCACATGAAACTCTTCTTCTTCATACTGAAGTAAGATGGTTATCCAGTGGAAAGGTTCTGACCAGACTTTGGGACTTGCATGATGAAATTCGAATCTTTTTATTTAAACATGAATTTTCTGGAAAACTTACTGACACTAATTGACTTCAAAATCTTGCAGATATATTTTCATACATGAACGAAGTTAATCTTTCACTTCTAGGACCAACTACTGCTGTTTTAAGGTCAATAGCAAAGTTAACTCAATCAAATCGAAAATGAAGGATTTGGAGAAATGCATCACCAAAAGTAATACAGAATGTTTCTTCCTAATTCAAATGATTTCCTGGCAAACAATAATATCGAATTCAGCCAGAATAAAAAAAAAATCATATTTTGGATCATTTAACGGGATTGCAAAAGACATTTTTTGAATATTTCCCCTGTATTTGCAATAATTTACGTTAAATCGAAAATCCCTTTTTCTATTTTGCGTCTGTAATGAACTCATAACAGCAGTAATATGCTTGCGGTTTTGTGCCCACTCACCGAGTGCGATACAATTTTCTCAATATGGCATAAAAGGGGCAAAATAGAAAAAATACTATACAAAACTCGTTCGTAAGGCGTTTTAAGCACTTGTCCATTAGAAAACTCCTCGTTTCCATCGTCGTTTTCCAAAATTGGACGCGTACTGTAAAATTGCGCTTACTGAACTTTAATATACTATTTATGAGTGTTGTGATGTGGATACCTTGCCAATTAAGAAAAGACAGATATCTCTGTGAGAAATCCTTTTCTACATACTTCGTTACAAAAACTATGTATAGAAATCGACTTGGTGCCGAAAATGATCCAACCAGATATTGATAAATTATGCAGTCACAAACAAAAACACAACGAAGTGATTAATTTTTAAAAATTTTAATTATAATTTCATTTCTATTTATGTATAGTACAAGTATTTTATATTTTAAATGAAGTTATAATTTTGTTTGAATAAATGCAAATTTATTTATTATGAGACTTTTACAAAAAAATTATAAGAAATGCAGGGACGAACCTTGTTCGTAACATGTAATGCGATTCCCCCCTAATCAAATTGCTACTAAACAGAGGGTTCCATAAAAAGAATATTCTCAAAAAAGGGTTCCGCGGGATGACAAAGGTTGAAGAACACTGATCTAGGTCATAGGTTCTTAAACAGGGGTACGCGAACTTTTGGGGGTCCGCGTAGCCTTAAATGGGTGTCGCAAACAGTTCAAGAAGACGATAATTTGTAATTTTTTAAATCGTTTCTACTACTGTTTTATTTACTTTTTTATTAAAAACACGTGCGTCAAGAAGCACGTGTTTTTAATACGAGAAATGCCACTTCTCGTTGTATTTCCACATAACCTGGGTAACGCACGCAAATATTCAATATCGCTAGGTTACAAGAAAACAAAATAATTAAATAAATAAAATAAACACAATCAAGTCCTCAATATTAAAAAAGTGACGTGAAGTGTCAGAATTTTTTTCATTACAAAATGATAATAAAAATTAAAAAAAACGTTTTCAAATGAGTGTAAATTTTATGGTGATACCGGAGACTGAGTAGAGTTCTTATGACCAATCCACACCACCGGAAACAATTGAAAAAGCAAATTCTTCATTTTTTATTCAATTTTTTTGGAAGGATTCCAAACTTGTAAGATACATCCCCTCGCATGAGTAATACTAAATATTGTTTGTAACACGGGCGGTATTGTCAATTTCCCTCTCGAGCATATGTGGCACTCACTTCGTTCGTGCGTCCAATTTCGCTCTCACGTCAAATTGACAACTTACCGCCCTAGTTACAAAATAATCTATTGTAATTATGTCTTTTATTCTATTTCCCAATGGAAATGTTCATCTTTATACTTATTTACTACATTTATCAAAATAACCAGATATATATTTTGAACAATTTTTATTATAACGTAGTGCCTATGTATTGCCTATGTAGTGCCTATGATTACTGAGCCTTAAGAACTAGGTAAACTAGGTAAAAGACGTAATTCATGAGGCATATGCAAAAAAATATTTTGCTGTAGAGTGGATTCTCGGATTACATAAGTTTAACTACATTTGGGTTCTCTCGTGTATTGAGAATGCCGCTGTAAAATATTTTCTTGTAAATGCCGATATAACGCTGGGAACAGCGCTTTCAAGAGCGCGCCACCAGCTGCTAGAGCCTGCGGAAGATGAGAAAGGTTGGCCGCTCAAAATTTGAAGTGGCTATTTTCTCAAGATCTCAATCCTCAACAGCATCTGTGGAATGAGACCTGCTGTAAATATTTACAGCCCCAGCAAAACGGGACTACTCATATTCGCAAACCTGCGCTCGATACAATTGTTCAAAAATACGTGAAGAAAATTTATGAAAATTTAACAGAAGAACAACTCTTGAAAAGATGTCTCGGCTCAAAACTAAACAACAATTAGAGCTTCAATGTCACCATTTGGCAGTTTTTCCCTAAACATTTGTTCAACGGGAAACAAACTGTCGATATTTCTGCCAGGTTGGCAGCTTCCATTTTCAACGAAGGCTTCACGAGAGTACTACAAGTCATGAAAGGGCTCGGAATTAACGTCGGTCAACGTGCCCTGGATTATGCAAAGAGGCGAGATGCGGAGCGCAGATCAAATGCTGATCGCCGCGCTACGGACGAAGCGAAAAGGCGTCGATTAACCCAGAGAAAAGAGCAATCTGAGCTCGAGAAGAGCTACGAAGTTGTGGAAAGATTGCTATATGGTCCAGGAATCGATTCATAGAAGTGAGCTAGAAAGAATCATAATAATGTTTAATTTTCCGTCGAAAATGCCTCTCCGCTGCTTGCGACCGATTTTCACCGATTCCCGTTTTCCGTGAAAAAAACCCGTTTTGTTTACAGTATGAACAGTTTCCCATTGACGGATGAAAATTTTGGTAAAAATTATTTTCGCGATTCAGTTTTTCTCGAAATTTTCGAGCGTTTTCGAGGCTTTTTTTCGTAGATGCACCATTTCTCTAAAATTGATTTGTTTTTAATTTCCATCCGTCAATGGGGAATTTGACTCTTCTACTTCAATAATAAGTTTGATTTTTTGTTCTAAGAGGTTCTGGAAATCTCTGATCGTGGGCACCATATAGTGACTTTTATTAATTGCCTCCCGAGATGCAGACAGCTATGCGCATGCGCGAGGAGCGCACGCGTCGGTAAAAAATGGACATTTGGTCGAAGGATATGTAAATAAAATTTAAAAAAAAAATCAATTCTCTATCTGCGCCTTCCTCTTCTTTCAGCAACCGTTCAAAAAAGTTTCATTTTTTCGGAAAATTTGAGCGAGTACCCTCTTAAGAACCCCTGATCCAGGCTATTGAAATAGCTAATATAAGAACATTTTTCTTACCAATAAAATTGTAGGTCAATGAAGTATTAGATTCTGTTATAATGTTTATAGAGAAATTTGTTAAGTAATGTTATTAGATTTGTCTAACCAGATAGACAAACTATAATTGACAACAAATTTCTTTACTTGACGACAAATCTCTTATCTTAATTAGATTTAGAATCAGATTAGACCATTGGATAAGTTTTGAAATCTACTTAAGGGGTTATACGCATGTAGTTTTCAAAAAATCGGTTTTTTTTTTGTTGCATTTTCGGAATGTATATTTAACTGATAATATTCCCTGAAAATTTCAAATCGATCCGACAAGTATTTTCCGAGATATACGCATATTCGTTATACGAGGTAACGGCTCTCGGACTGTTAGAAAGCAGCCTACATCGCTGCCGGGATCTTTAATGAAGGCACAACTTCAATTTTATTTTATATGCATGCAATGGGACTACCAATTGGGCCCAATGCCCATGCCTATGTCGAGGAAGAGGATGCAGAGCGCGTCGCGATCACTGCCTTGAGAACGTATGGGAGTACGCGAGAGGGAAGAATGGCTCGTAGACAGCATCTACTCGAAGTATTAGAAGCTGCTAGTGATACAGAGGGTCCATCTCATGGCCCTGGAATAGATGACACCATTTAAGTAAAAAACATAAAAAATTATCTATGTGTAAACTTCTTCCGAAACTTTAAACGCGTTTTTCTCAAAACTATGTTTTCCAAGTAGGTGGCCAAGATTTCTAAAAAACGGCTCAACCGATCGCTTTAAAATTTTAACACAACCTTCTCAGATATATTCCTCAGGTATTAATCGAAGGAATAAGATTTCGGATAATTATTTCTATTTTTTTAAACAATTTTACCTGGCAATGTTGGTCGAAAATTCGATATTTTTTTTAGAATGCCGCCATTTTGTCAAAAATAACAATTTAGATTATTCCTTCGATCAATATCTAGTTTTGTCTGTCCACTAAAAGAATCTTTTTGGTTTTTTGAATTCTCATGAACTATACCGGAGAAATCGTGGCCACCGCCGAACACCTTTTTTTGGAAGACCTTCAGGACATCGTCTGCAGGAGCACACCAAATCAATATTTTTACAAGTCACTAGTGCCATTATAAACTTAGATGTTGCCACTAAATGTATCAATACTTTTTGTTTTTATAAAATAAAATACCTTCTCAAAAAAAAATTATAACAAAACGTCTTTTTTCGGCCTTCTAAGTGCGTATAACCCCTTAAAGCAAGTTAAATCTCTTTCGAACTTGCTGCGATTTTCGATTCTATTTAAAATTCAGGAAATTGACACGTTTCACAATTGACACAAGTCAATACGTTATGCCTCAATAAAACTGATTATATTTATTTTAAGGGCAAATTGCACGAAAGTAACTAAATAATGTAAAGGATCTAAAAATTTCCATTTTTTGTTTGTTTGTCAAGACGTGAATCTTCTATCAAATGTATGGCAGTGACTGGCATTGATCGCATTTCTAGTCTAGAAACTCCTCAAACTTGAAAACGCGAGCTGAATGCGAAATTGCCATAATAAATTTCCAATAATCCATAACTTTTACAAAAAAAGAAAAAAGTTTTTATAAATTTTATTCATTCGTTAGATCAGTGACCAACATTCTTTTAACCTGAGCAAATGCATAGAAACAGAAACTATATGTGAGTTTATTAAATGTCTGTGAGAAACGACTTATATATCAACACATTTTATAGTTATTAACAAACAGTAGGAAACAAAAACTTTTGAAATTTAAGTTCCTGGTTTGATTTAATAAAGGGTCTGTCTAAATCGATACTTGCTAATTGAAGCTCGCTTGTATAAATTGATAATTTATAGATTATATAACAAAATACATAACGCAGGATGTTTACGATATTGTGATTTTATTTTTAAGGGGTTATTAAACATCTTAAAGAAAGATTAGTTATACGTTCTATACGCAATGATGTTAACTTTATTAACGATATGTATAAAATAATTTCCTAGAAATTATAATCTGTGAAGTTAAGATTCAAACACTAATGTTTAATATTATTAAAAACTTCCAACTCAACAAAATATATATATTAATAATCTTAAAAGGTCATAATATATGTTTTAAATTGTTTGTTGTTTTTTCTAAGTTGTTTTGTGCGATTCGAGAGTTCGAGTAAGTAAGACATGTGAGTGTTTGATAGAAAGTTGAGTTGAGATTATAACCGCTGGTAGTTTGCTAGCGTCGAATTTCCAGCGCAGCCCTACAACAGAAGGGGGCACGAAAACCCCAAAAAAGTAGCGATAATAGTATATTAAGGGACAAGTTCAGTATGCGCGATTTAACAGCACGCGTACAAGTGCTCAAAAACGCCTTACGAACAAGTTTTTTTTATACTATTTTTTTCTATTTTGCGCCCTTTTATGCCATTACTAAATAAAAAAATCGCCAATACATATTGAGAAAATTGTATCGCACTCGGCGAGCCATAACCGCACGCATATGAGTGCTGTTATAAGTCCATTACAGACGCAAAATAGAAAAAGTATATTATATAAACATTTTTTGGTACTTACGTATTAACGCCATCACTGCTATATATTGGATCGAGAGTTCGCGCTGCCGCGCGTATGTTGTCTTGATTTATTTGCCCGCTTCGCGGCGGGCAACCTAATCTAAACGGGGTTAGAAAATAAAGTGTCGAGTTTTAAAAATGTTTTAATTTTAAATAAAATGTTTTATTTTATGATTTATCATAAAAAAATTGGGTGTAGATTGGCGGCATTTAAAACTGTAGCGGTGGTGCAGTTAATACGTAAGTACCCATTTTTTTTTTCATGGAATCCACTTTACACTAGTTGCTCACAGTTATCGCCGTATTGTTTATCGCAAAGTCTCACTCGACCTAACCATGAATTGGCATAATTTACACTAGGCCTTGGTCTTGTTGTCGAATTGTCGCCGCAGCTACATCAATTCTGTTACAAAGATCACCTAATCAGTGGGGCGTAAACTATTTTCATTTGCGACCCAACATGTTCTGTAAAATTGTATCGCGACCCCTAGACCATCAAACTCTCTCCCCTTTCTCCTCTACCATGGTCTCCCCAAGTCATCCCAATGATAGACGCTGATGAACCCTGCACCACCCCTATAACAACTGACGAAGTCAGATGCGTCCTCGCCAACGCCAAAACAAACTCCGCCCCCGGCCCCGACGGCATCCCCTGGATTGCCCTCAAACACCTCCCTGAATCAGCCATCGAGTTCCTCTCATCCTTCTACAACGCCTGCCTCTTCTCCGGCACTTTCCCTGCCCAATGGAAAAGTGCTCACACCATTATGATCCTCAAACCAGGCAAAAACCCCAAATCCACGGATTCCTATCGACCAATTTCCCTCCTCTCTACCATTTGGAAGGCTTTCGAAAGAATCCTCTCCCAACGGCTCCGCACTTTCTGCGACTCCCACCACCTCATCCCCAACCACCAGAGCGGCTTCATGCCCAACAGATCCACCCAACACTCCATCCTCAACCTCACCTCCAGTCTAGCTATCTCCCACAACTCTGGTCAGGTCTCTGTCGCACTCTTCCTCGATATACACCGCGCGATCGACACCGTCTGGCAGGACGGCCTGATCAAAAAACTTATCCTCCTCCAATTCCCCTGGCCTCTAATTCGCCTCGTCCACAACTTCCTCAACTTTCGTTCCTGCCGGGTGAAGCACGGCGACTCACTCTCGCTGCCCTTCACTCCTGCCGCGGGTGTCCCCCAGGGCTCTGTCCTGTCTCCCCTCCTTTTCAACCTCTTCTGCCACCACATTCCCACCCCAACCTTGCCCGACTGCCATCTCCAGCAATTCGCTGATAATACCGTGGTCTGGGCCTCAAATCGCCTCTCCAAGGTCGCTGCTTCCCGCCTAAACTCCCACCTAAAAACCCTGGAGGCCTGGATGAGCCTCTGGCGCATCCAGATGAACCCCAAGAAATCACAACTCGTCTTCTTTAAAAAAAAATAATAATAATAAACAACAAATATTAAGGGGAGAAAAAATAAATAAATAAAACAAACAATAAAAAAAAAAGAACCGGTCCCAACCAACCAGGGGGGTAATAAAAAAAAAATTAAAAAAAAAAATACAACACAGCATCTTCGAACTCCGCACCCAACCACGCCCCCCACCCAACCTGCACGTCGCGCAACACTTCGCATCAACAACGCCCAACATCAACGCCACATCAACATCGCCGCAACATCAACACGCCACAACAAAAATATCTTCAAGTCGTCCTGTCATCTGCATCCACACCCAGGCTGAAAAGGATCATCCCCTACAACAGCCCTCCCCCTTCGGGGGGAAAAACCATGATTATCGATCGATCGACCCCTAGATAGAAGTAACGTGAACGTTGTAATTCCCAAACAGTTCCACCAATAACTCCACAACAGTTGAAACCAATCCCCAAATTAGTTTTTGAGAAAATTAAGTTTGAAAATATCAATGTTTACAAATTTGGTTTTGAAGGTGGAATTTACAAAAAAACTGCAATATTTGCTGAAATAAATATTAAAATATTGGGAAAATTTGCTAAATATTCCGGAACAGTTCTACCAACATCTCCACAAAGTTTGAAATAAATCCCCAAATTAGTTTTTGAGGAAATTATATTTGAAAATTTCAATGTTTACAAATTTGATTTTCAATGTGGATTCTACAAAAAAGGGCAATATTTGCTGAAATAAATATTTAGATATTGAGAAAATTTGTTATGTATTTCGGAACAGTTCTACCAACACCTCTACAAAATTTGAAATAATCCCCAAATTAGTTTTCGAGAAAATTATGTTTGAAAATATCAATGTTTACAAATTTGGTTTTCAAGGTGGAATTTTCAAAAAAACAGCAATATTTGCTTAAATATATATTAAAATATTGGGAAAGTTTGCTAAATATTCCGGAACAGTTCTACCAACATCTCCACAAAGTTTTAAACAAATCCCCAAATTAGTTTTTAGAAAATTTAGTTCGAAAATTTCAATGTTTACAAATTTGATTTTCAACGTGGAATTTACAATAAACTGAAATATTTGCTGAAATAAATATTACAATATTTGGAAAATTTGCTAAATATTAGTTCTACCAACATCTCCACAATGTTTGAAACAAATCTCTAAATAAGTTTTTCACAAAATTAAGTTTGAAAATTTCAATGTTTACAAATTTGGTTTTCAAGATGGAATTTACAAAAAAACTGCAATATTTGCTGAAATAAATATTAAAATTTTCTAAATATTCCGGAATATTTCTACCAACATCTCCACAAACTTTGAAACAAATCCCCAAATTACTTTTTGAGAAAATTATGTTTGAAAAATACTTACACACGAAATGCCTTACATTTTTTATGAATTCGACGATCCAAAAAGATTCTCTATCGGCCGCTCTGGGGGTCGCCAGCCATGTTTTGCGCACCACTGATCTAAATCAATTATTTAGTTGGTGTATGCCAGTGATTCCCAAACTTTCTATGCACGTGTACCCCTTTCAAATAATTTTTAACACATCGTACACCTTCGAAAATTTCTGAGATATACTTTTAAAAACAAAAACTGTACTGTCTTAGTAATATGTAATTTTCTAAGTAATAAGTCTTTTCTAAGTAATATGAAATCTCCAGATTGGGCTTTAAAAGAAAAATATTTAGTTAATTACCTGCGAGTATAATACAAACTTTTATTTCATTTTGCTTCTCATTTAACAAGTTAAATTTCAAGAAAAGTTCCATTTTCTGTGTTTTCTTTAAGAGATGCATATCGTCGGCCCATTATTGTATTGTTCTCATGACAACGATAAAATTGTTGATTCGTACGTCAAAATTTTGTTTAGAAGTTGTGTTTAATTTATTTGTGTTTCATTAATCATTTTATTAATTCATTAAGATACATCCCAAGAATTATTGTTAGATGGTAACGCAACTGCGGAAAGATTACTTCCGCAGAAATCAATAGATTTATACAAAAAATGTACGTATAATAAATCTTTTGTTTGGAGATAAAAAAAAACTTCAGCGAAGTCAACATTTAGGGTCATGTTAACGGAGCCCATCAGTGAGTTATTTTGATGCGTTGCTTTGTATACTTTTTTTTCCACTAGTGAAATAAAATTCTAATTTCACTAATGAAAAAAACACTGTTTTATTGATCCGTATCTAAGGGATTAAACATGGCATTATAAGGCAAAATCGAATCAAAGTTATTACAAATCCTTTTTCTATTCATTTCTTTATTCCTTATGAGTTCTCTTTAAGACAGTTTCTGCTTGCCTTTATATACGTAAAAACAATATGCAAACATATTATCGTGAGCAGTTAGTAAAATAAACTATTGCTTACTTAGAAATGATAAAAGTAACAAAATCATTTAAAAACAGAATTTATCACAAGTTAGTTTTGATTTGTATTAATTATCAAAGATAATAAAGATGAACTGTTTGTAGATTCACGGCTAATTCATAAGATTCAAACACTTTATAAAAAGTAATGTTTGATGCACTATTTTTGATGTAATTTAAATATTGGTCTTTTTCTTATATCCACTTTGGCACACACAAAAAATAAAAATTTTGGAACATGATTTCGTACCACACTTTGGAAAACACTGGTGTAGGCCATAGTCTTTATAACGCCCCATAAATAGAAATCAGGGGAGTTAAGGCCGGGTAACCGAGGAGGCCATTGAACAGGACCACCTGGACAAATCCACTTATTTTCAAACACATCTATCTAACTGTTGGCGAACTAAACGATTAGAATGCGGCGCTGTGCCATCTTGAAGAAGCCACATTTATCGACGTACATTCAAAGGATCTTCTAGCAATAGTTTTATCAAGTTATTTAGCAAAAAGGAGACAATCACTTCCTGTCAATCGATTTAGCAACACATGAGGGATAAGTTGTTCGTTGACCAGTCCGGTCTAAATGTTTATCGAAAATGTGCGGTAGTGAAATGATTACGACGAACAGCATGTGGATTTTAGGCAGCCCAAATATGGCTATTATCACTGTTATTTATGCCGTTACTTGTAAACGTTGCTTCATCAGTCGCCAATACAATGAAAGAAAAGTTTGGAATTTCAGCATATTTTTGTAGAAACCATCGGCAAAATTGTAAACGTAAAGGATGATCTTCAAGTTTTAATTCCTGTACTTTTTGTACATGGAAAACATGCAATTGACTTTGGCGCAGTGTTCGCCAGACAATTCAATTTGAGACATCTGTTTAGCGAGATACTTGTCGAGTACCACTAGAATGATCTACTTCAACAAGATTTCTTGTTTGGAATCCAAAATTCGTTGGTGTCTAGGTCCACCATGCCGACCTAGACGATCTTATAAACGGTCTTTTTTGATATTTACAAAAATGTTTGCACAAAAGATGTTTATTTAATTGTAAAGAGGAGGGTATGCCAATATATATTAATGGAAAACAATGTTATCCAACGACCGCCACGGCTACGCTTGCAGAACCATATTCTTTTCATGAAATTATCCATCAACAATTCGCCCATTTGCGGTTGTATGTCCTCAATAACTTCACGAATTCCATCTTTGAGGTCTTGAATCGATTATGGGCCTATGGCATAGACGTTATCTTTTATGTAGACACAAAGAAAATAATCTAGAGGTGTTTAATCACAAGATCTCGGTGGCCAATTGTGTCGCCTCTTCGAGAAATCACCCAGACAGGAAACTTTTCACTGATTTTCACCTTTTGATTTTCACGTTTTTTCACAAGACTTTCACATCGCAATGAGCGATGATATCGTTACTTGTGTGGCACTTAGCGCGGTCTTGTTGAAAATAATCGTCGTCCACATCAATATCTTCGAATTCCAGCCATATAAAATCATTAATCATCTTTCGATAGCGCAATTCATTTACTTACCGTAACAGTTGCTTTAGCCTTATTTTCGGAAGAGTAAAGTGCACCGACCCCGTCAGACCAAGAACCGCACCAAACGGTCACACTTTGAGGATGGAGAGGCTTTTCAACAATAATTCTTGGGTTTTTAGAGCTCCGAATGCGACAATTCTGCTTGTTAACGTAGCCTCCGGGGTGAAATTGGACTTCATCACTCAAGATGATTTTTCCATGAAATTCCGGATCAGTTTGATGCATTATAAGGACCCAATTCAAAATCCAAAAAAACCATCAAAGCGTTGTTGATGGTCGGTAGGCGTGAGTCCTTATGTTAACTGAACTTTAAAAGCCTTAAGACCTAAGTCTTTATGCATATTACGGTGAAATGTTGTTTGCGGAATGCCCAATTCCAAAGGTCGACGAGAAATGGACAAACCTGGGTTTTCCTCAACACTATGGGCTGCAACAACAATATTCTTACTTACATTGAATTGAAAAATTCACTTTGTTTTTTACCACACTAATATTATGTAAAAATGTTATATAACTTATTATTCACAGTTATATAAATTTCTACACATATCACGACTCGAGTTTAGACGTTTGACGGTCATTTCCACTTGAAAATGACCGTCAAACGTCGAAACTCGAGTCGTGATATGTGTAGCAATTTATATAACTGTGAATAATAAGTTATATAACATTTTTACATAATATAAGTGTGGTAAAAAACAAAGTGAATTTTTCAATTCAATGTAAGTATGGTAGTAAAATACACAAAGCAACATTCAATGTAAGTATTACCACGTAGTAACTGTCGCAACCATCCTATTCATATTCTTACTTGTTCTTGAGCGACGAGTTCACTTCTTCACATCACTAACTTGTACCAACAGCTCAAACTTTTCCACCAGTTTCACAATTGCTGGCGAGAAGGTGCTTCTCGACGACCCAAAAATGCTTTACTTTAGCGAACTGTGATTCGCGGTCACAGTTCGCTAAATAAAGCATCTTCACCATTTTTGTATTGAATTTTAATAATTTGAATGCGTTGTTGAAGCGTATATCGTTCCATTTTTATTAATGGCGTAGTTTTTACTTGTCATCTGTCAAGTAGTTACAGGTTGACTCATTACAACTGTCAAAATGGCGGGCTATTAAAAATACAACTTATTGGAATACCCTATATATACTTATCGTAAATGACCATACTTTAGTATTTGAATCTTTTTTATTAACAAGAAATAATTACGAGATTTTCTATATTTTGTTTGAAATCAAATATTTTAACATTTCAGAGATTTTCTTCACATTTACAAAATTTTAAATTGAATTCAAATTAAAGACTCAAACGTTTCGTTTCATCAACAAATCAATATAGACTAATAATGTATGAGAAATTATTAAATAAGACTAGATCAAGGGTCGGCAACCTTTTCAAACGGAAGAGTCAAAAATTAAAATTAAAAAAAATTTCCGATTTTTAAAAAGCCACTAAAAGTTTTTTCTGTAACCTCATTGTGGCATTCTGGAAGGATATTCCATGTGGCGAATATGTGTGCCTCGACTCGCGGCATTTCTTTTAGGGCAGTCCACTTGCTGCGCGACGTGCATGCATTTCTGGACCTCCAACTCCTCCAACTTTCTCTTGAGTTCTGTGAACTAGCCACTCCACAAGTCTTTTCTTTTTAGATCCATAAATTGCATTTCATCATTTCAATCATTGCATCGATTCCTAATAGTTCAATGTTGATCTCATTTGTATTTGTGTTGAGAGGATTTACTATAAACACGAGAGAAGTTTTGTTTGTTTTCAATTGCTTGAATCTTTTAACAAATTCTTCCTTCATTTTTTTATAGCTGCACTGAAGTAAGTTGTGTAAATAGTTGCATTGGTTTCATAGAAATTGCTTTAAATTTTTAAAATGAAGTAATTTACCGCTCTCCATATCTTCAAGAGGAAGTAAATTTTTTTCGAAACAAAGTACTTCCTGCAGCAAGGCTGGGTTTCTTTTTCCTTGCAGTTTTAGATTTAGTTCCATTGTGATATCTACAAGTTGAATTTTTGCAGCCATTTGCTTTCTTCCAATTAGTGATGGTACCTTTTTCCTTGAGAGATGTTTTTATTTCATTCAAGCACAAAGCAAAACATTTTAATACTCTATCTGTGGAAAGCCATCTCACTTTATTGCGCAGAAGTAGTACAGAATCCTGGCTCGCTATTTCTTCAAGTAATTCTTTAAATTGGCGATGGTAGAGTGCCCCCTTCTGTAGATGCTGTTAATGATATTAATTACCAAGCAATGATATTCATTACGACCTTAAATGACCTTAACTATTTTAGTTGGAAATATTTTGGCACAAAACGCCTCTTGATGAATGACACAGTGAAACGTTAGAATTTCGTGGATTATTTTTTTCTGAAGAATCGTTGTTACCCATTTATTTATTCCTGCCATACTACTGGCTTCATCAGTTATGGAAACGATTTTATTTAAATCGATTCCATTCTCTTCCAGTCATTTTTGTGCAGCATTTGCTATATCTTCCCCACCAGTTTGTCCTGAGGGTGGTAGCAATCCTAGCAGTTCTTTTTTCTCAAAGGACAACTTGTGCTGTGTCTTTTATGCTGCAAGACATTGCATGGGATACGGTAGGAGCAAGTTGCATAACTTCCACTTGCATATGTGTTACATTTGAAGACATTTGAACAGTTATATCTTCTACTGTTTTAGCAGATAATGGCGAATCTTTTCATTGATGATTCATTTTTTCATGATTTCTGCTTTGTTCTTGAAAACAATCTTTGACGTACTCATCATCATTAACGATTTCACCCTTTTTGCAATTTTTAGTGATACTGCGAAGCTTGCCATATTTACATTATTTGGAGATTGCGCCCAGTTACTTAGCATAGAGCTTGACTGCTGTTTTTGTTTTTGAAGCTCTTTAGCAGCTTTTTTTCGTGCGTCACCGGCTGAATATTTTCCAGCGAACTTCTGAAGTGTCTCTCCAAATTTGAATTATACTACACGTCTCGTTCTCGATGATTTGTAATAGCATGCTCGTCATTGCTTACATTTCACACTTTTTAGAGTTTGAAATTTGGCGCCTAGGCTAGTGTGGACTAGCCGGCCCGGACCTGTACAGTCATATTTGTTCGTTGTGTTTGACGTTTCACACGTACTGAGTACTTTTAGTATACAAAAATTACCAAATCTAAATAAGAATAGAAGGTTTAAATGTCAGGAGATAAGAAGAAGAGAAAATCATGTTCACGATCACGAAAAGAGATAGGAAGAAACCAAAAACGGATGGAAAAAGTTGGAAAACAGATCGATAACCTCAAAAACATCATTTGTAAACTGGCAGAATTGAATAAAAACCACTGATAAAAATCAGAATGGAAATGCAGGTATCACATAAAAAGTATTTAGCCTCCTTACGAGACAATTCAAAAATCATTAAGTGTGGATTCATTCACACTTAAATATGTTTTTTTAAATTTTTTCTTTGTACAAAAGCAACATGTACAAAAAACTGTCTATATAACAAACTGTCCATACGACAAACGGTCTATATGACAAACTGTTTACATGACAGACTGTCCAAACGACAAAATGTCTCTATTACAAAAAAGATATATAAGTTTCCGTACGAAACATTATAACAAAAAAGTATTTAGTCTCCATATGAGACATTTATTAAAAAATGCTTAAGTGTGTTGATTCAAACACATTTATGTGTGTTTTTGCATAACAACTTGTAGAAAAACTGTCTATATGACAAATTGTCCAGACGACAAACTGTCTATACAACAAACTGTTTATACGACAAACTGTCTGCATAACAAAGATATTAGAGTTTCCACAAGAAACCTATAGCACATAAATAAAAGTATTTAGTCTCCATACGAGACACTTACTTAACAAATGTTTAAGTGTGTTCATTCATTCACACTTAACTATGTTTTTACACAAAAACAACATGTACAAAAACTGTCTATACGACAAATTGTCCAGGTGACAAACTGTATTTAAGTATTTAGTCTCCATACGAGACATTTACTTAAAAAATGCTTAAGTGTTCATTTACTTAAGTATGTTTTTGTACAAAAACTGTCTATATGACAAACTGCCTATGCGACAAACTATCCATACGACAAACTGTCTGTATAACAATGATATATTAGTTTCCACACGAAACTAGTGTCCACTGTCCATACGACAAACTGTCTGTAGAACAAACAAGATATATGAGTTTCCATATGAAACCAGTATCACATAAAGAGTATTTAGTCTCCATACGAGACATTTACTTAAAAAATGCTTAAGTGTGTTGATTCATTCACACTTAAGTATGTTTTTTCTTGTACAAAAACAACATGTACAAAAACTGTCTATATGACAGACTATCCATTTGATAAACTGTCTATGACAAACAGTTTATACGACAAACTGTCTATATGACAAACTGTCCATACGACAAACTGTCTGTAGAACAAAAAAGATATATGAGTTTCCATATGAAACCAGTATCACATAAAGAGTATTTAGCCTCTATACGGGACACTTACTTGAAAAATGCTTAAGTGTGGTGATTCATTCACACTTAAGTATGTCTTTGTACAGAAATAACATGTACAAAGAGCTGTCTATACGACAAACTGTTTATACAAAAAATTGCCCATATGACAAACTGTCAATACGACAAACTGTCCAAACGACAAACTGTCCAAACGACAAACTATCTGTAAGACAAACTGTCCATACAACAAACTGTTCATACGACTAACAGTCCATACGACAAACTGTCCATTAGACGAAGTTACAAAAATACTTACAATACAATATATATATAAATAAGTACATATGTACAATAGTATATATAATAAGTACTTACAATACAATATATATATAAATAAGTACATATGTACAATAGTATATATAATAAGTACTTACAATACAATATATATATATATATATATATATATATATATATATATATATATATATATATATATATATATATATATATATATATATATATATATATATAAATAAGTACATATGTACAATAGTATATATAATAAGTATATATGTACAATATATTATAAAACAATTTCATTTTTTAGAAAAAAAATAAAAAATCTGGATAAAATTCCGATAAATTTCTTCCCAAAAGCAAGAAATAGCTCTTACTGAAGACGTAGAAGCAACTAATGCTAGGAGAGCATTCTGACTCTAAAAAGGAAATTCAAATAAAAACAAAACCTCAATGAAAGAGGTACAATACGACAGAAGCATTGAGTCGGTCATCAAATCACCAGCAGCCCCTAAGGAAGTAGATGAGTCAGCAGGCAGTCTAAAATACTTGGAAAAAATTACCTAGGATAAATTTGTCCTAGATTGTCTGAAGGGTTATAAAATACCTCGAGAGAAATCCATATCAAACAAAACCACTAACAGACCAAAATTGGGCTAAAAATGGTATTATAAAAAGTAGGCATGAAATAAATAAGCTCTTAGCTAAAAATGTAATTGAGCCTTGTCAAAATGAAGGTAATGAATTCATTTCCTCTTTGTTCTTAGTTGACAAGCCAGATGGCTCCAGTAGATTTATTATTAATTAAAAAAATAACGCATTTATCGATACTATCAATTTTAAAAATGGAAGATATTAAGTCCACCAAACACTTGATATCTATTGGATCATATATGTGTTCGATAGATCTAAAAGATATTTACTGCATTATTCCTACTTTAAAAATTTTAATTTAAGAGGCAGCTCTTCAGTTTTTTATGCCTTCCCCTTGGTTTATGCACAAGTCCTTTTGTTTATACAGACAACTAGGTACTTTATCAATTATTTACCTTGATGATCTATTAATTGTGGGAAATTCGTATGAATCCTGTAAAAAATCATCAAATTTGGTGAAAAACAATTGGGCCTTGTCATAAACCACCAAAAAAGTTCACAAACACCAAGTCAGATATGCTTTTATTATAAAATCAGTAGATTTTAGACTTGTGTTGACAGACGGCAGCTTGCCCAGGGGTGGCATATGGATCCATCTACTGTAAAAGACTAGAAAGGCAAAAATAACTAGCCTTTATTTTAAGTGACAACGACTACGACAGTAGAAATTATGCCAATAAACTAATAATGGAAGTATTGTATTGGTGGAAAATAAATACACCAACAGGTTCTAACCTAAATAGAACATTTCAGTTTAAACTTGAGATATCTTCAGATGCATCTCTGACCGGGTGGAGTGCACACTGTAATGACGTAACCGCTCATGGTTTCTGGACGAAAGTGGAAAGAAAATTTATCATAAACTATCTACAAGTATTAGCAACGTTCTTTGGTCTAAGATGTTTCGCGAACAAAGTATCAGACGGCAAAATTCTCTTAAGAATTGATAATACGTCTCCAATTCCTATATCAATAGGACAGGCGTCATTCAATAACCCCACTTAAATGCATTAGCAATAGAGGTCTGGCAATGGTGCGAGAGCAGAAAAATCTGGATTTACGCGTCATACATCCCGTCAGTTATGAATAACGAGGATGGTTTAGCATCGAGAATCACTAAAAGATACTGAATGGGAGCTATGTAAAGAGTCATTTGAAAAAATCAATCAAGTTTGTAATTTTCTCAATTGACCTTTTTTACATCAAGGTTGAATCAAAAATGCCCTAGATTTTGTTCTCGGTTCCCAGATCCAAACGTGATGACAGTAGATGTATTTACTATTATGTGAACCAATGAAAAATCTATGTTTTTTTTCCTCCTTTCGCACTTACCCTTAGAACTCGCGAAAAATAATAACCGATAAAGCTGAGGGATCTGTCATGGTACCATTGTGGTCAACCCACCCTTGGAACCCGCTCTTGAAATCACTACTTACCGAACAGCGTTTAGTAAAAACCTCACAAAAATTTATTAATGTCTCCTTCCAAGAAAGAAATACATCCACTGGCACACAAACTTTCATTGGTTGCAGGTAACTTGTCCGCAAAGCGCTCCTAAGTAAAGGAATAAATGAAGCATCTACAGAAATCATGATCAAGGCCATAAAACCATCAACACTCAAACAATGCCAAGGTACCTTAAAGCTATGGCGGAAACTTTCTACATCAAAAAATATTCCAATATTTAACGCAATTACAGTAAATATACTATAATACGTTTTCTAACGGAAAGTTAGACGTTTAGTTAGCTCCGATCGAGAACGGAGCAAGCTATGGGACTTTGAACTTCAACAGATATATCAGCTATATCACACATCTCTACTCAAGATCTCGGTAAGGATAAACTGCTGTCCCGATTCTTCAGGGGAATGCTTGAGGAACGACTACAAGGTTTAAATATACAAGTACAGCGGACACCAGTTTTGAATGACTTGGCCTGATTAAATCATCTAAAAGTAGCTAAAGGGTGCAGCAGATAAAGTATCAAAGATGCTTATTTTATCTACAGCACAGCAAACTTTCGCACTAATTAATATAAAAAACATATCCATGGACAAATAGAAAATAACAATATAAATACCAGACCTGATAAAAATGTCCAAGCCAGGAAGAAATAAGTCAGAGCTTATACTACCTTTTGTATAAAGAACAACCTGGCCTATGTGCCGCTACAGCTGTAATTCACTACTTGAATAAGACAAAAGACCTAAGAAATGAGCAAAACAACAAATTACTCATATCAAACATCAAGCCATACCAAAACGTAACTTCTCAAACGATGGGAAAAATCCTTGCTGTCTAAAGCAGGCATTGATACAAATCACTTCACAGCATCAGTGGCTGGTTTTGGAAGTGGATATATATACACAACCAGACGTACTGCTGGTTGACCCCGACGGTCACAGACCTTCGCAAAACTTTACAATCGCCAGATCCAAGATAATAACGATACGTTCGCAAAATCTGTATTATCTAACGCACGGTAACTCTTTTCTTTATGGTTTCCAGTCATGTAACATGATAAATGAATGAGTTTTCCTATACGCTAAAAGTCTACAAATCATCGAGAACGAGACGTGTAGTATAATTGAACGATCAAACGAGCCCGCCGAAGGCGGGCGAAGTTCGATCGTGATTATACGAAACGTCTCGTTCGAAGATGATCAATCTCCCTGCCTACATGTACCCGTTAATAAACATACCCTAGATCATCTTGCAGGGAAAACAACTACAAAAATCTCTAAAAATATGACTGTACAGGTCCGGGCCGGCTAGTCCACACTAGCCTAGGCGCCAAATTTCAAACTCTAAAAAGTGTGAAATGTAAGCAATGACGAGCATACTACAAATCATCTTCGAACGAGACGTTTCGTATAATCACGATCGAACTTCGCCCGCCTTCGGCGAGCTCGTTTGATCGTTCAATTATTTGTGTGTGTGTGTGTGTTTTTCGTCGCAAATGAGACATGTCGGAAGCCTATCTGCATTGCATATTAACGAAAACGACTCCGTCCAATCCCGATTGAATTCTCGATATTCTTCTTCGAAAGACAATAAGCAATTAAATGAAATCCGGATGTGATTTCATACAGTATGATTTGTTTCTTCTTCTTCTCTTCTTTAATCCATAGCCGGCGCATGGAGAGGTGGTCGACCTCGTAGCCAGTACGCTGCTGTTGGTGCCGCTAGATTCCGTGCTCCATTCACTATACGCTTCCATGCTAATCGATCAGTTGCAACGGTTCTTGCCTCAGCTGTTGTTATTCGCTGGTTTTTTAAATCGTTCTCTACGTGTTTCAACCATGTGGTCTTCGGTGCTTGTTTTTGTGTTCTCCAATCAAGAGGTCGTTTTTTCCATAGGAGTTTGTGCGGTACTCGATTGTCGCCCATCCTACAGATGTGGCCGAACCATCGTAATCGGCGTTTTTGAATTTCCTCAACAATCGGTGTCTGTTGGTCGCACCTTTCTCTGATTGTCTCATTTCGGAGGTGGTTGAGGAGTGAGACGCAGAGAATCTGTCTCAGGCATCGCATTTGGAAGGCCTCGAGCTTGTTAAGGTCTGGTTTGAGTAATGTCCATGTTTCCGATCCATAAAGAAGAATTGGGAGGATCAGCGTCCGGTATAGGCGTATTTTGGTTTTGATGGTAATATTCGTCCGCTTCCATATGCACCACTTGAGTGAAGCAAACGTTGCTGTTGCCTGGCCTATCCGGCTGTGAACTTCGGCTGTCGAAGCTACTTTCTTCTCCACAACCAGTGATCCCAAATATTTGAACTGTGGTACCTGCTCGATTGTGGTTCCATCGAGGTAAACTCTGGCTTCAGATCCATCCGTTGTAAGCACTTTGGTCTTATCCGCATTGATTCAGTCCGTATGACTGGGCAATGCGGGAAATGTCATACAAGGTGTCTGTTGCTTCGGCATCTGTGTTGGCGAAAACCGCACTGTCATCGGCGAACATCAGATCGGTTAGGAAGTTTTTGTCATCATATCGAACTCCGCGTCGCCCATCAAACGCTTTTCGCATAATCGTGTCGATCACAATGTTAAAAAGGAACGGCGAGGCCACGTGTCCTTGCCGGACTCCGGTTCGAATCGGGAATTCCTCAAACATGTCGTTTCGGATACGAACTTTGCTGGTTGAGCCGTCGTACGATGCTTGAAGAAGTTGAATGATTTTCAGTGGCACGTGTTCGATCTTCAGGGCTTCCCACAAGCTTGTCCAATCGATGCAATCAAAAGCAGATTTGAAATCGATGAAGACGATGACAGTTCGTTTGCCACATCGAATTCTTTCTTCCATTAGCTGACGGAGAGCAAATATCTGATCGATGCATCCTCGATGTGGTCGAAATCCAGCTTGTTCTTCCCGGCTTGTTTGCTCTCGATGTTTCTGTAGTCTTGATTGTATGATTTTCATAAATACTTTGCCGGCGATCGAGAGGAGGCTAATACCATGATTTGTTTAATTTGACAATTTGAAGTTTGCGCGATTTTAAGGGTTTCGATAATTTTTGCTTATGGAATTTTACAATGAAAGAGCCGCATGCGGCTCGTGAGCCCCAGTTTGCCGACCCCTGGACTAGATAGATAAGATTTAGACTTGCAATTTCTACGATTTTATCTTTTAAAGTTCAAATTTAAGACTCAACATACCTTACAGTTCTGTCAGTAACGAAAAATAGACTTATAGTATACAATAATTAACTAGATAGGACAAGATTAATAGACCAAAACATAAAACCCACGTTAATTAAACCAATGTGAAACAACCCGAACAACTTATAAATAGATAATTGATTTCTGTTTCAAGCGGAATTATTCCCGCAGATATCATCTTAATACGGCTGACGTTAAATACTAATCAGATTAGACTGCAATACAGCGCAATCTTTTTTTTTCATCGATTCGCGTTAATTTATCAGCGAGACCATTAGCATTATCTGATGTAATTTAAATAACCAATTATAACAGAGCCAAAGACACTGCACTAATGAGTGCACGTCGCGATTCAATACGCAATCTGCAATCGGCTAACTATGCAGAGTGTAAGGCAATAAATTGTCGGGAACAATGAGTCAATGAATTTTAAAAGTTTTTTAAATCGAGAAATTGTTGGTTTGGGATAAAGTTGTTAAATTGAGTTTATCGAAGTTTCTTATTTGACATAGTTTTCTGTGAAATCAATGTTAACTAAGTAGATTGTTATAACTAGAGACAGGTAATACCTAGTTTACATCGACAACGACCAAATAGTGTTCCCGTCACTGTGCGTTTTTACTAGTTAGCATTTTTTTGTCACGGAGGCGCTGAACGTTCTAAAACTGTCTCAGCGATTTGAAGTATTTTGTCTGTCAAAATTACAATTTTTCAATATCACCGGTAAGAAAAAAACAACTTAACATGCTTCGTAGATAAAATAATGTATGATTCACATGTGTGAAAGGCTTTTGTGCACTCATTGCGATTAACGCACTCATTATAATTGAAACTTGCAACTCATGCACAAAAGCTCGTCTTCACACACTTGCATCATAAACTACTATTCTTATATTGGAACTTGATTTAGAAATAAAATTGAATAAATTCGCGAAAATATATAAAATATTAGGGTTAGGTTAATAGATAATGAACACAAAACGGCTATAAGAAAATATTTTCACAAGAAATTTTGACCAAAAATTTCAGTCAAAAATTATTCATTTAGTTATGAATTTGCGATTTTCTCTGTTGGGGTGAAAGTTTAAAGTGCGTGTTTGGTGCGTAAAGAGAAAAACCTTTGCAGCAAGTTTGGCCAGCCTGAGTCAGTACTATGATCTGCAGTGTGTTTTCTTTCCAGTTATTTGCATTCCTGTTCACCGCCGATCATCCACGGAAATCTGACCTGTGATACCATATTTATTCAACACAATGGACTCGTCAAAATCGGATCAGGTAAAAACAAATTAAAACCAACCAAAAAAAAAAAAAACCAAAAAATATTAAAATCTCGACTGCTGACATTCATTTTACCCGAAAAAAAAATCCAAAAAAAATCGATAAAATTAATGTCTGTTATTTATTTTTTGATTTCTACTTGAGGGAGTTTTTTGTATTTTCGCTGGATTTTTTTTCTGTCGGTCGTGGTGGTAATTTCGGCAGGCAACCGTTACGCGCACCCCAGACATCCGGAATTCACTGATTTTCTTGACAAAAATTTCCTAACAAAAAAAAAATAAGTTTATCAAACAGAAGTGTGGCTGAAATTCGTCAAGGAAATCCTTGGAATTGCGGAATGAATCTGAGATGGGCAGACAAGGCACAAAATTGAACGCGTCTCGTTAATCTCTCTTTCCACATTTAATGTTGGCAAAACACTCCACACAGTTACCAACAAGACTTAGCTAATCAAACAACCAAATGTTAAACCTCAATCTTCGATTACCTAACCGTCTTTTAAAACTGTGGGGAGAAAACCAAGAACGCGTTGGCGTTTCCCAACCGAAAAGCGTTTGCCCTCATATAAAATGAGCAAGGAAAGATATTCTGTAAAACGAGACGATTTCTTGCTTGGACCTTAACTCGTCTCGACAGTCCTTGCCTCAAACTATCTACGATTGCTCTTGTAAACCGATTACGGCTGTCTAGACTTGTTCGATGGTTCGTCCTGTTTGAAACTGCTCACGGCCGACGTGTGTCGTTTGCCGTTGTTAACTGGAATTATAACGCAGTTTCTCTTTCTTTTCCTTCTCTCTAGTTGCCCCCGATTCGATTCATCATCATGTTAAAACGTGTCAGGAAAACATCAAAAATATGCATTTCGTTGCACCTGAATATGGCAGTAAGTACTTAATTTGGGGCATTTTTACCATTAGGTTTAATTTTATTTAATTTAGGTTTAACAGTAAAAAGTAATTATTAAACAGAAAACACATTTTAGAATTAAAGAATTCGAGTTTTAGGGTAATTGTTTTTTTTTCTCTTTCAAATATAAATGAATTATAAGAAACTAATAAATTATTAGTACGGTGTGGCTCCTGCATTTCACTGCTAAGAGACCACGAGGTCACCAGAAATGACATAACTAGTTCAGATTTTAGATTTAGTCTTTGATTTCGGTTCAAAATTTTCCATGGAAGGGTTTTTTTTAATTCAACTACGTTAGAGGTGGACTAGTTCAAAAGAACTAATTATTGTTTTGTAGTCAAGCGCCTATTAGCCTAGCTATTATTTAGAAAACTAGACCATTTTTTTTATTTATTAACCTTTATTGGCATCAAAATATACAAGAACTATGCAACTATATAGGTACAAACCTGTACACATATACATAACTCAAATAATTACTTATCCTATATAGTCAACAACTTTACGAACAAAACTGTAGATCTACCTGGCCGCCTGCTCTTTCCATCTTTTCACACAAAAATGACAGTCTTTTGCCGTTGTTTCGATTTCGTTTTGACGCGAATTCGTCCTTGCATTCTCTCCATTCCTTCCCCAGCGACCTCTCCTGGTCATTCCACACAGCATTGGAGCATTCTTCCATCCAACCTTCTTCTTCTTCCTTTGGTACTACAACCCTAAAGAGGGCTTTGGCCTAACCTTCTCTGCCCCTGCCAAACTTCTGTTTTTGTGTCTTGCTCGTACACACGTGTAAGTTTAGTAAGCCCTTGCAGTTTTTAACGTGGAGCTTCTATTAGGAGAGTTTTTTGTGCCAAATTTTACTGTGACTTTGCCAGAGCTATGCAGCCATGCCTAGGGCCTTGAGGTGTTTTCTAAAGATCTTTGCTTGTTTAGCTTTCGCACACAGTCCCATACGAGTTTGGATCTGATGGTGGATGAGCTAATGGCCTTGATGACTGCTTGGCTATCTGACAGGATAGTAATTTGTTTTTTTGTGATAGTTCTTGTCGAGGTTAAATTGCGCACATCTCTCGATTTCGTACCTCCGCCTTTGCAGAATTCTAAGTATTTGGTACGAGGTTCAAACACTCCTGCACCAGTACTTTGATTTGTCTTCGAACCATTCCTATACCACTTTGCTCTATGTGGTATGCAGAGGATTCGTCGCTCCAATCGGTTTTACTGCTACACATTGCTGTGTAGTTTTTCTCGAAATGATATTTGCATACCCTTTCGTCTTCCGGTACTTCCAGCCAGGGGATCTTGGTAGCGAGGCTGTTCCGGTCTCTGCTTACAATTACTTTACCCTTACCTCTACCTCTACCTCTACCTCTATCTCTACCTCTACCTCTACCTCTACCTCTACCTCTACCTCTACCTCTACCTCTACCTCTACCTCTGCCTCTACCTCTACCTCTACCTCTACCCCTACCTCTACCGCTAGCTTTACCTCTACCTCTACCTCTACATCTACCTCTACCTCTACCCCTACCTCTACCTCTACCTCTAGCTTTACCTCTACCTCTACCTCCACCTCTACCCCTACCTCTACCTCTACCTCTAGCTTTACCTCTACCTCTACCTCTACCGCTACCTCTACCTCTACCTCTACCTCTACCTCTACCTCTACCTCCACCTCCGCCTCCACCTCCACCTCTACCTCTACCTCTACCTCTACCTCTACCTCTACCTCTACCTCTACCTCTACCTCTAGCTTTACCTCTACCTCTACCCTACATCTACCTCTACCTCTACCTCTACCTCTACCCCTACCTCTACCTCTACCTCTAGCTTTACCTCTACCTCTACCTCCACCTCTACCCCTACCTCTACCTCTACCTCTAGCTTTACCTCTACCTCTACTTCTACCTCTACCTCTACCTATACCTCTACCTCTACCTCTACCTCTACCTCTACCTCTACCCCTACCTCTAGCTTTACCTCTACCTCTACCTCTACCTCTACATCTACCTCTACCTCTACCTCTACCCCTACCTCTACCTCTAGCTCTAGCTTTACCTCTACCTCTACCTCCACCTCTACCCCTACCTCTACCTCAACCTCTAGCTTTACCTCTACCTCTACCTCTACCTCTACCCCTCCCTCTACCTCTACCTCTAGCTTTACCTCTACCTCTACCTCTACATCTACCTCTACCTCTACCCCTACCTCTACCTCTACCTCTAGCTTTACCTCTACCTCTACCTCCACCTTTACCCCTACCTCTACCTCAACCTCTAGCTTTACCTCTACCTCTACCTCTACCTCTACCCCTCCCTCTACCTCTACCTCTAGCTTTACCTCTACCTCTACCTCTACCTCTACCCCTACCTCTACCTCTACCTCTACCTCTACATCTACCTCTACCTCTACCCCTACCTCTACCTCTACCTCTAGCTTTACCTCTACCTCTACCTCCACCTTTACCCCTACCTCTACCTCAACCTCTAGCTTTACCTCTACCTCTACCTCTACCTCTACCCCTCCCTCTACCTCTACCTCTAGCTTTACCTCTACCTCTACCTCTACCTCTACCCCTACCTCTACCTCTACCTCTACCTCTACCTCTACCCCTACCTCTACCTCTACCTCTACCTCTACCTCTACCTCTACATCTACCTCTACCTCTACCCCTACCTCTACCTCTACCTCTAGCTTTACCTCTACCTCTACCTCCACCTCTACCCCTACCTCTACCTCTACCTCTAGCTTTACCTCTACCTCTACCTCTACCGCTACCTCTACCTCTACCTCTACCTCTACCTCTACCTCTACCTCCACCTCCGCCTCCACCTCCACCTCTACCTCTACCTCTACCTCTACCTCTACCTCTACCTCTACCTCTACCTCTAGCTTTACCTCTACCTCTACCTCTACCCTACATCTACCTCTACCTCTACCTCTACCTCTACCCCTACCTCTACCTCTACCTCTAGCTTTACCTCTACCTCTACCTCCACCTCTACCCCTACCTCTACCTCTACCTCTAGCTTTACCTCTACCTCTACTTCTACCTCTACCTCTACCTATACCTCTACCTCTACCTCTACCTCTACCCCTACCTCTACCTCTAGCTTTACCTCTACCTCTACCTCTACCTCTACATCTACCTCTACCTCTACCTCTACCCCTACCTCTACCTCTAGCTCTAGCTTTACCTCTACCTCTACCTCCACCTCTACCCCTACCTCTACCTCAACCTCTAGCTTTACCTCTACCTCTACCTCTACCTCTACCCCTCCCTCTACCTCTACCTCTAGCTTTACCTCTACCTCTACCTCTACATCTACCTCTACCTCTACCCCTACCTCTACCTCTAGCTTTACCTCTACCTCTACCTCCACCTTTACCCCTACCTCTACCTCAACCTCTAGCTTTACCTCTACCTCTACCTCTACCTCTACCCGTCCCTCTACCTCTACCTCTAGCTTTACCTCTACCTCTACCTCTACCTCTACCCCTACCTCTACCTCTACCTCTACCTCCCATTGTGGTGTTTTCCCTGCCAGATTTCTGCTCCCCATTAGAGCGCGTTTGGCTTTTCCTACCACTTCTTCAGCGTGCCTGTTCCATGGGAGTTTGCTATCTACATACTTTATCTCCTGTGTTATACCCAGATACTTTATCTCCTGTTTGTATTCTACTGTCTTCCTATCTAACAGTATGGGGTGTGGCCAGTTTAACCTCCTCTTCGTAGTAAATGGTATCACCGTGGTTTTGCTCGGGTTGAGTTTCAGTCCCACTGTTTGACACCATCTATAAGTTACTTTGAGGCCTCCCTGTACGATTTCACAGAGCGTTCCCTCAAACTACCCTCTGGCTATTATGACTATATCATCGGCGTAGCATTGACATTTAAGGTCTAGGTCGTTAAGCCTTGCCAGTAGTTCGTCAACTATCAGGATCTATATCAGTGGTGATAAAACACCTCCCTGTGGACACCCTCGAGTTGTGGAGATCTTTATGGTGTCTTTGCCTACTTGTGTCTCCGCCGTTCTGGTTCTTAGCATTGCTCCCATCCACTTTGAGGTAATGCTCTCGATATTCCTTCTTTCAAGAGGCGATTTGACAGCCTCGTGCGAGGTATTGTCAAAGGCTGCTTCAATGTGTAAGAAGACACACATCGCTCCTTCATTTGTGTCTAGTGCTGCTTCTATTTCATTTGTCAGCTGATACAGGGCAGTGTCTATGGATTTTCCTGCTCTGTCTGCATGCAGACAGTTGTGTAGTGATGCACCTACCAGCACTGTTGTCTTAAGGTAGTTGCCAGTTACCTTCTCCATTGTCTTTAACATTAAAGATGGGTCTAAATGACTTCGGTTCAGTGGTGTCTTTCTTCCCCACCTTTGGTATGAATACTACCTTAGCCCTACTCCACAGCTCCGGTCACATTAGAAGGGTCCCATGATCAATGGGATCCTTCTAATGAGGTGAGGTCTAGAATTGGAAAAGCCCGGACAACTTTTATTAAGATGCGGAATTTGTTCAAACATCATGGGCTGACAATACTACGAGAATCAGGCTTTTGCGTTGTTATGTGTTCTCTACTCTTTTTTACGGTGCTGAGACTCTGGCAGAGTCTATATGTAAACGCTTAGAGGTCTTAGAAATGAGGCTGTACAGAAGGATATTGCGGATACCATAGACAGACCATGCCACAAATGTTCAGGTTCTCCAAAAAATTTAAAAAAACTTTTGGCTGAAAAATGTGGCTGTACAGAAGGATATTGCGGATACCATGGACAGACCAATGCACAAATGTTCAGGTTCTCCAAGAAATAAAAAAAAAACTAAGGAAGTAGTAACTACCGTGAAAATCAGGAAAATCCAATACCTAGGATACATCATGAGGAATATCGCCATCTACAGTCTATTCTTCAAGGAAAAATACCAGGGAAGAGAAGTCTTGGACGAAGAAGAATATCTTGGTTAAAAAAATCTTACAACCTGGACCTCAAAAACATCTTCTGAATTACTCCAAGCTGCAAGTAATAGTAACAACACAGTCAATATGGTAGTCAACACACGGAACGGATAGGAACCAGAAGAAAAAGAAGAACAGCTCCGATATGTATCCGAGCGCTACTTCAACTTCTAAAGAAGAAAGAAATATCTAGGTAACCGGTCGTTTTTTTGCAGCTGTCCATAGTCTTTGTGAAATTTGCTACTATCTATTTTGGATTGGCGTTCTTGGCAGTCCTCTTATAGTTTGACCTTTGCATCACTTTCCACGGAGCACCCTCACTTTTTACTCTTCCCAGCCCCTCGGAAGATATCCGGTTTTTATTCCTCCCCCAAACACTCTCTTTCCTACCATTAAAAACCTCAAAAGACCTCTTTATTCGCTACTCGGAAATTTCGTTTATTAGAATTTCATCTCCCATCCCATCCACTTTATATTCATAATTAATTTACACGCATTAACTTCCTGGAAGACAATGTGACCTGGCGACGACTTCTCTAGTTTCAATATTTTCTTTCTTCAAAAATTCTACTGCTCCCTTTCGATCTTGACCTCCTATTTCGTTCCTCAGACCCCAAACAATGCACTTCGTATACATACCTTCCATATAATCTCTGCTGCACAAAAGTTTCCATCAAAGATACATTTCCATCCATCCCAGATCCGGGCTGCAGCCACCCAAGCTTTCTTTGTTACATACTCTACGTGGGGATAGGCATATCAAGCACCCACGACCTTTGGGCCTGTCACATACTCTAACTGTGCATAGGCATATAAGCACCCACGACCCAGTTAACGACCTGAGGAGCCAGATTAACAAAGCATCCGTACTATCAGGATGCCTACGAGATATAGTCTGGACAAATTCGTATATGCGCAAAGATAGCAAAATTGGAATCTACAAGACTTGTATCAGACTTATCAAGAAAGAACTGATCGCGAAGACAGCAACAAGACGAAACACATGCTAAGGGTGGCCGAAATGAAAACAGTGAGAACAATAGTGGGGAAAACAAAAAGAAACTGAGTAAGAAACACAGATATCAGAGAACAATGCGAAATACAAGACATTGTGAGATGGGGAAGAGAATGTAAGAGGCAGTGGTACGACCATGTAAGACGGATGGACGAGAACAGACTTTCGAAAATAGTCTTAGAAAACAACCCGCTCTCTCAAGAAAAGATGCAGAGGCGGCTCCAGAATTAACAGATCGACAGATCTCAAAGAAGTGGAAGAAAAAGATACTCTACGTGCTTTCTATTACCATAACCATTCCCAAAAATATATCCCAATACTTTAACTTTCGCACTTCCTCTATTTCCCTACCCTGTCATTCAAATCTTTCTTTCCTCTACTTCTTCTTTTCCATTTAAACCGCACCCGCTTTGTATTTCCTACTTCTTCTTCCTCTTCTCTTCTTCATTAGCTTTCATCATCCACTCCTGGACATAACCCTATTTGTAAGTCTTCCACATCTGGCGATTTTGGGCTTTGCGATGCCAGTCTTTATCAGCAATCGATTTAATGTCCTGACGGGACCCCTGCTCCTTGTTATTTCTCTAGGCCGCCACTGGGTAATTCTGGCAGTCCATCTATTGTTGCTTAGCCTTGGGACGTGTCCGACCCAACGTCATTTTAACTGAGCTATGCGTTCAATAACGTTGTATACTCTCGATCTTCCTCTACGTGCTATCTATTACCATTACCATTCCCAAAAACATACCCCAAATACTTACACTTTCGCACTTTATCGCGAGATGCATTCTCTCGCCGACCCGAGTATAGCCTTATACCCAATTTGTAAAGAAACTAATAAATATTGAAAAACCTGGACTAACTGCAGTCATTCTTAATTTACAAACATACCAATAAGCATTGATACATCTAGACTATTTGGACTAATTCCCTATTTGCAGACAAACTAATAAACATTAAGAAACCTGGGACGAACTAGACTAATTGTAGACTAGCTGGAGGAATTCTTGATTTCTAGAAAAACTAACAGGCATTGAGATATCTGCGCTACCTGGACTAATTCTTCATTTGCGAACAAACTAATGAGTATTGAGAAATCTAGAATTTGTGTACAAATTCATGATTTTCAGACAAACTAATAGCCATTGATATCTGGATTAGCTCAATTATTTTTTGATTTATAGTCACTTGGTTTATAAAACTAATTAGGTGTAATATTCATGCATTTAGATTAGATAATTATAGTAATAATAATTCATAGATGTTCATAGATAATAAATAGATAGGTAAAAGTAACTTGGTAGGTTTAGTAGAAGTATTTTAGATATGGTAGTGCCTCAAAACTTAATCCTAAGCCATAACCGAATCAAGAAATCATTCTTGGGAAAAACCTGACCGAATTTTTGTAATGTAGCTATAATGGGGCCGGCCATAGACATCTACTCGTTCGGCATGTGCGCGCTGGAGATGGCCGCGCTGGAGATCCAGGGCAACGGGGACTCCGGCAACTCCGTCACCGACGACAACATCAGCAGGACGATAGATTCGCTGGAGGACGGCCAGCAGAAGGACTTCATCAGAACGTGCCTCAACAAGGACCCGTCGCTGAGACCGACGGCGAAAGAACTCCTCTTCCACCCGCTGCTGTTCGAGGTTCACACTCTGAAGCTCCTGTCGGCGTATTATCTTGTTAAGAGCGCTGGTAAGCGACTGTAATCACAAAAACCATTCTTGAAATGATTGTTAACTTGACGTTTTCTTTTAGCCAACATATCTGAGACGATAACAGATGAGTTGATACAGCGAGTTTACGGGCCTGATGTAGTCATAGCTGAAATCAAACCTACGGATGCCAGGCAGAGTGTTCAGATGAAGATGTCCGATGTCGCCGTAACGGAAAAACTCGAGAAATTCGTCGAAGATGTCAAGTAAGTCTTGTCTAATTCTAGTCTTGTCTGTCTAGTCTTGTCTGTCTAGTCTTATCTGTCTAGTTTTGTCTGTCTAGTCTTGTCTGTCTAGTCTTGTCTGTCTAGTCTTGTCTGTCTAGTCTTGTCTGTCTAGTCTTGTCTGTCTAGTCTTGTCTGTCTAGTCTTGTCTGTCTAGTCTTGTCTGTCTAGTCTTGTCTGTCTAGTCTTGTCTGTCTAGTCTTGTCTGTCTAGTCTTGTCTGTCTAGTCTTGTCTGTCTAGTCTTGTCTGTCTAGTCTTGTCTGTCTAGTCTTGTCTGTCTAGTCTTGTCTGTCTAGTCTTGTGTGTCTAGTCTTGTCTGTCTAGTCTTGTCTGTCTAGTCTTGTCTGTCTAGTCTTGTCTGTCTAGTCTTGTCTGTCTAGTCTTGTCTGTCTAGTCTTGTGTGTCTAGTCTTGTCTGTCTAGTCTTGTCTGTCTAGTCTTGTCTGTCTAGTCTTGTCTGTCTAGTCTTGTCTGTCTAGTCTTGTCTGTCTAGTCTTGTCTGTCTAGTCTTGTCTGTCTAGTCTTGTGTGTCTAGTCTTGTCTGTCTAGTCTTGTCTGTCTAGTCTTGTCTGTCTAGTCTTGTCTGTCTAGTCTTGTCTGTCTAGTCTTGTCTGTCTAGTCTTGTCTGTCTAGTCTTGTCTGTCTAGTCTTGTCTGTCTAGTGTTGTCTGTCTAGTCTTGTCTGTCTAGTCTTGTCTGTCTAGTCTTGTCTGTCTAGTCTTGTCTGTCTAGTCTTGTCTGTCTAGTCTTGTCTGTCTAGTCTTGTCTGTCTAGTCTTGTCTGTCTAGTCTTGTCTGTCTAGTCTTGTCTGTCTAGTCTTGTCTGTCTAGTCTTGTCTGTCTAGTCTTGTCTGTCTAGTCTTGTCTGTCTAGTCTTGTCTGTCTAGTCTTGTCTGTCTAGTCTTGTCTGTCTAGTCTTGTCTGTCTAGTCTTGTCTGTCTAGTCTTGTCTGTCTAGTCTTGTCTGTCTAGTCTTGTCTGTCTAGTCTTGTCTGTCTAGTCTTGTCTGTCTAGTCTTGTCTGTCTAGTCTTGTCTGTCTAGTCTTGTCTGTCTAGTCTTGTCTGTCTAGTCTTGTCTGTCTAGTCTTGTCTGTCTAGTCTTGTCTGTCTAGTCTTGTCTGTCTAGTCTTGTCTGTCTAGTCTTGTCTGTCTAGTCTTGTCTGTCTAGTCTTGTCTGTCTAGTCTTGTCTGTCTAGTCTTGTCTGTCTAGTCTTGTCTGTCTAGTCTTGTCTGTCTAGTCTTGTCTGTCTAGTCTTGTCTGTCTAGTCTTGTCTGTCTAGTCTTGTCTGTCTAGTCTTGTCTGTCTAGTCTTGTCTGTCTAGTCTTGTCTGTCTAGTCTTGTCTGTCTAGTCTTGTCTGTCTAGTCTTGTCTGTCTAGTCTTGTCTGTCTAGTCTTGTCTGTCTAGTCTTGTCTGTCTAGTCTTGTCTGTCTAGTCTTGTCTGTCTAGTCTTGTCTGTCTAGTCTTGTCTGTCTAGTCTTGTCTGTCTAGTCTTGTCTGTCTAGTCTTGTCTGTCTAGTCTTGTCTGTCTAGTCTTGTCTGTCTAGTCTTGTCTGTCTAGTCTTGTCTGTCTAGTCTTGTCTGTCTAGTCTTGTCTGTCTAGTCTTGTCTGTCTAGTCTTGTCTGTCTAGTCTTGTCTGTCTAGTCTTGTCTGTCTAGTCTTGTCTGTCTAGTCTTGTCTGTCTAGTCTTGTCTGTCTAGTCTTGTCTGTCTAGTCTTGTCTGTCTAGTCTTGTCTGTCTAGTCTTGTCTGTCTAGTCTTGTCTGTCTAGTCTTGTCTGTCTAGTCTTGTCTGTCTAGTCTTGTCTGTCTAGTCTTGTCTGTCTAGTCTTGTCTGTCTAGTCTTGTCTGTCTAGTCTTGTCTGTCTAGTCTTGTCTGTCTAGTCTTGTCTGTCTAGTCTTGTGTGTCTAGTCTTGTCTGTCTAGTCTTGTCTGTCTAGTCTTGTCTGTCTAGTCTTGTCTGTCTAGTCTTGTCTATCTAGTCTTGTCTGTCTAGTCTTGTCTGTCTAGTCTTGTCTGCCTAGTCTTGTCTGTCTAGTCTTGTCTGTCTAGTCTTATCTGTCTAGTCTTGTCTGTCTAGTCTTGTCTGTCTAGTCTTGTCTGTCTAGTCTTGTTTGTCTAGTCTTGTCTCTCTAGTCTTGTTTGTCTGTGGCGCATACTAAAAGCCAAGGTGGAATAGGAGGTTTAGTGAGTCTTGTTTGTCTAGTCTTGTCTGTCTAGTCTTGTCTGTCTAGACTTGTCTGTCTAATCTTGTCCGTCTAGTTTTGTCTGTCTAGTCTTGTCTGTCTTATCTGTCTAGTCTTGTCTGTCTGGTCTTGTCTGTCTGGTCTTGTCCATCTAGTCTTGTCCGTCTAGTCTCGTCCGTCTAGTCTCGTCCGTCTAATCTCGTCCATCTAGTTTCGTCCGTCTAGTTTCGTCCATCTAGTCTCGTCCGTCTAGTCTCGTCCGCGTAGTCTCGTCCGTCTAGTCTCGTCCGCCTAGTCTCGTCTCTTCCGTCTAGTCTCGTCCGTCTTGTCTCGTCCAGCTTGTCTCGTCCGCCTAGTCTCGTCGGTCTAGTCTCGTCCGCCTAGTCTCGTCCGTCTAGTCTCGCCCGTCTATTCTCGTCCTTCTAATCTCGTCCATCTAGTTTCGTCCGTCTAATTTCGTCCATCTAGTCTCGTCCGTCTAGTCTCGTCCCTCTAGTCGCTTCCGTTTAGTGTCGTCCGTCTAGTCTCGTCCGTATAGTCTCGTCCATATAGTTTCGTTCGTCTAGTTTCGTCCATCTAGTCTCATCCGTCTAGTCTAGTCTCTCTAGTCTCGTCCGCTTAGTCTCGTCCGTCTAGTCTCGTCCGTCTAGCCTCTTCCGTCTAGTCTCCTCCGTCTAGTCTGCTCCGTCTAGTCTCGTCCGTTTAGTCTCGTCTGCCTAGTCTCGTCCGTCTAGTCTCGTCCGTCTAGTCTCGTCCGTCTAGTCTCGTCCGTATAGTCTCGTCCGTCTAGTCTCGTCCGTCTAGTATCGTCCGTCTAGTCTCGTCCGTCTAGTCTCGTCCGAATAGTCTCGTCCGAATAGTCTCGTCGGTCTAGTCTCGTCCATCTAGTCTCGTCCGTCTAGTCTCGCCCGCCTATTCTCGTCCTTCTAATCTCGTCCATCTAGTTTCGTCCGTCTAATTTCGTCCATCTAGTCTCGTCCGTCTAGTCTCGTCCCTCTAGTCGCTTCCGTTTAGTCTCGTCCGTCTAGTCTCGTCCGTATAGTCTCGTCCATATAGTTTCGTTCGTCTAGTTTCGTCCATCTAGTCTCGTCCGTCTAGTCTAGTCTCTCTAGTCTCGTCCGCTTAGTCTCGTCCGTCTAGTCTCGTCCGTCTAGCCTCGTCCGTCTAGTCTCCTCCGTCTAGTCTCCTCCGTCTAGTCTCGTCCGTTTAGTCTCGTCTGCCTAATCTCGTCCGTCTAGTCTCGTCCGTCTAGTCTCGTCCGTCTAGTCTCGTCCGTATAATCTCGTCCGTCTAGTCTCGTCCGTCTAGTATCGTCCGTCTAGTCTCGTCTGTCTAATCTCGTCCATCTAGTTTCGTTCGTCTAGTTTCGTCCATCTAGTCTCGTCCGTCTAGTCTCGTCCCTCTAGTCTCGTCCGTTTAGTCTCCTCCGTCTAGTCTCGTCCCTCTAGTCTCGTCCATTTAGTCTCGTCTGTCTAGTCTCGTCCGTATAGTCTCGTCCGTCTAGTCTCGTCCGTCTAGTATCGTTCGTCTAGTCTCGTCCGTCTAATCTCGTCCATCTAGTTTCGTTCGTCTAGTTTCGTCCATCTAGTCTCGTCCGTCTAGTCTCGTCCCTCTAGTCTTGTCCGTTTAGTCTCGTCCCTCTAGTCTCGTCCGTTTAGTCTCGTCCGTCTAGTCTTGTCCGTCTAGTCTCGTCCGTCTAGTCTCGTCCGTCTAGTATCGTCCGTCTAGTCTTGTCTGTCTAATCTCGTGCATCTAGTTTCGTTCGTCTATTTTCGTCCATCTAGTCTCGTCCGTCTAGTCTCGTCCCTCTAGTCTCGTCCGTTTAGTCTCGTCCGTCTAGTCTCGTCCGTTTAGTCTCGTCCGTCTAGCCTCGTCTGTCTAGTCTCCTCCGTCTAGTCTCGTCCGTCTAGTCTTGTCCATCTAGTCTTGACCGTCTAGTTTTGTCCGTCTTGTTTTGCCCGTCTAGTGTTGCCCGTCTAATCTTGTCTGTCTAGTCTTGTCTGTCTTGTCTCGTCCGTCGTTTCTCGTCCGTGTAGTCTCGTCCGTCTGACGTAATAGCAAAAATACGATTGTCTGTCAAATTTCGGTTTTTCGATTTGACATAAAAACAAAAATTGCACGAGAACCGTTAAAGTGACAATAAAATGCTTTGAATGAAAGTTGTTGAGAATTCAATTGTTTATAACGCTATTGTCATTTTGATTCTTTTGAATCAAAGTTGTCAAAGTCATGGCGGTTTTTTCAAAACATGATTTGGTTTTTTCAAAATTTCTCGAAAACTAGAGTTTCTCCGAAATTTTTCCAAGGATAATAATTTATAGAGAATTTCATTTCTGTGTGCTGTGAAGGTTTCATTTGTTTATCTTTAAAACTTTGAACGTTATAGCAAAAATACGATTGTCTGTCCATTTTCGGTTTTTCGATTTGACATAAAAACAAGAATTACACAAGAACTGTCTAAAGTAACAACGAAATGCTTTTAATGAAAGTT
Organism: Phosphuga atrata; assembly: GCA_944588485.1. Taxonomy (NCBI): domain Eukaryota; kingdom Metazoa; phylum Arthropoda; class Insecta; order Coleoptera; family Silphidae; genus Phosphuga; species Phosphuga atrata. The sequence goes on along the minus strand of OX155902.1, from coordinate 4,579,986 downwards.
ATCAAGAATTCAATTGAATATAACGCTATTGTCATTTTGAGTGTTTTGAGTGAAAGTTGTCAAATTTATGGCGGTTTTTTCAAAACATGATTTGTTTTTTTCAAAATTACTCGAAAACTAGAATTTTTCCAAAATTTTTCCACGGTTAATAATTTATAGAGAATTTCATTATCTAAGAAGCTGTAAAAGTTTCGTTTGTTTATCTTTAACTTCGGACGTTATAGCAAAAATACGAATGTATGTCCATTTTCGGTTTTCCGATTTGACAAAAAAACGAAAATTACACAAGAACTGTCAAAGTGGCAACAAAATGCTTTCAACGAAAGTTGTCAAGAATTCAATTGCATATAACGCTATTGTCATTTTGATTGTTTTGAGTGAAAGTTGTCAAAAACATGGCGGTTTTTTCAAAACATGATTTTGTTTTTTCAAAATTTCTCGAAAACGAGTTTTTCCGAATTTTTTCCAAGGATAATAATTTATAGAGATTTTCAGTTTCAACAAGGCTGTGAAGGTTTCGTTTGTTTATCTTTAAAACTGTGGACGGTATAGCAAAAATACGATTGTCTGTCAAATTTCGGTTTTTCGATTTGACATAAAAACAAAAATTACAGGAGAACTGTTAAAGCAACAACGAAATGCTTTGAGTGAAAGTTGTCAAGAATTCAATTGTATATAACACTATTGATATTTTGATTATTTTGAATCAAAGTTGTCAAAGTCATGGCGGTTTTTTCAAAACATGGTTTGGTTTTTTCAAAATTACTCGAAAACTAGAATTTGTCTGTCCATTTTCGGTTTTTCAATTTGACATAAAACCAAAAATTACACGAGAACTGTCAAAGTGACAAAAAAATGCTTTGAATGATAGTTATCAAGAATTCAATTGTTTATAACGCTATTGTGATTTTGATTATTTTGAGTCTCGTCCGTCTAGTCATGTCCGTCTAGTCTCGACAGTCTAGTCTTGTCCGTTTAGTTTTGCCCGTCTAGTCTTGTCCGTCTATTCTTGTCTGTCTAGTCTTGTCTGTCTAGTCTTATCTGTGTAGTCTTGTCTGCCTATATTTTTTTAAATGTATTTTTGTTGTTTTAGGAATGGAATTTATCCTTTGACGGCGTACGGGGCGAAGCAGCCGCCTCCGGCGAGGTCGAGGGCGATCTCGCCGGAAATGGCGGAGTCGGAGAAATCGGTGACGCCCGAGCCCACGGACGTGGAAACTAGGAAAATAGTCAATATGATTTGCCATGTGAAACCTGTCGATCAAAAAACGAAGGAGGATAACGAGGAAGTCACGGTGAGCCACAAGACGCTAAATCTATTAATTATTCAATTGTACGCTCTTATCTATGCAATATTTATTATTTGCGTAATTATGCAATTATTGCTTGTTTTATTTATGCAAAGCAACATTTTAAAAGGGAAAAGTAAATTGTTTTTTTTTTGCGAAGATTTGGAAATTTTAAAATCCATAATATATTTGTTCAATTTTCAAAATTTTGCGAAATTTTGAATTTGTAGAAGCTGACATTTTTTGAAATTTGCAGAAGCTGACAATTTTAGAAATTTGCAGAAGCTGACAATTTTAGAAATTTGCAGAAGCTGACAATTTTAGAAATTTGCAGAAGCTGACAATTTTAGAAATTTGCAGAAGCTGACAATTTCAGAAATGTATAATTTTCTCATAAATTTTGCCAAATTTTGAATTTGTAGAAGCTATCAATTTTAGAAATTTGCAGAAGCTGACAATTTTAGAAATTTGCTGAAACTGACAATTTTAGAAATTTGCAGAAGCTGACAATTTTAGAAATTTGCAGAAGCTGACAATTTCAGAAATTTATAATTTTCTCATAAATTTTGAATTTGTAGAAGCTTACAATTTTAGAAATTTGCAGAAGCTGACAATTTTAGAAATTTGCAGAAGCTGACAATTTTGGAAATTTGCAGAAGCTGACAATTTCAGAAATGTATAATTTTCTCATAAATTTTGCCAAATTTTGAATTTGTAGAAGCTATCAATTTTAGAAATTTGCAGAAGCTGACAATTTTAGAAATTTGCTGAAACTGACAATTTTAGAAATTTGCAGAAGCTGACAATTTTAGAAATTTGCAGAAGCTGACAATTTCAGAAATTTATAATTTTCTCATAAATTTTGAATTTGTAGAAGCTGACAATTTTAGAAATTTGCAGAAGCTGACAATTTTAGAAATTTGCAGAAGCTGACAATTTTAGAAATTTGCAGAAGCTGACAATTTTAGAAATTTGCAGAAGCTGACAATTTCAGAAATTTATAATTTTCTCATAAATTTTGAATTTGTAGAAGCTGACAATTTTAGAAATTTGCAGAAGCTGACAATTTTAGAAATTTGCAGAAGCTGACAATTTCAGAAATTTATAATTTTCTCATAAATTTTGAATTTGCAGAAGCTGACAATTTTAGAAATTTGCAGAAGCTGACAATTTTGGAAATTTGCAGAAGCTGACAATTTCAGAAATGTATAATTTTCTCATAAATTTTGCCAAATTTTGAATTTGTAGAAGCTATCAATTTTAGAAATTTGCAGAAGCTGACAATTTCAGAAATGTATAATTTTCTCATAAATTTTGCCAAATTTTGAATTTGTAGAAGCTATCAATTTTAGAAATTTGCAGAAGCTGACAATTTTAGAAATTTGCTGAAACTGACAATTTTAGAAATTTGCAGAAGCTGACAATTTTAGAAATTTGCAGAAGCTGACAATTTCAGAAATTTATAATTTTCTCATAAATTTTGAATTTGTAGAAGCTGACAATTTTAGAAATTTGCAGAAGCTGACAATTTTAGAAATTTGCAGAAGCTGACAATTTTAGAAATTTGCAGAAGCTGACAATTTTAGAAATTTGCAGAAGCTGACAATTTCAGAAATGTATAATTTTCTCATAAATTTTGCCAAATTTTGAATTTGTAGAAGCTATCAATTTTAGAAATTTGCAGAAGCTGACAATTTTAGAAATTTGCTGAAACTGACAATTTTAGAAATTTGCAGAAGCTGACAATTTTAGAAATTTGCAGAAGCTGACAATTTCAGAAATTTATAATTTTCTCATAAATTTTGAATTTGTAGAAGCTTACAATTTTAGAAATTTGCAGAAGCTGACAATTTTAGAAATTTGCAGAAGCTGACAATTTTGGAAATTTGCAGAAGCTGACAATTTCAGAAATGTATAATTTTCTCATAAATTTTGCCAAATTTTGAATTTGTAGAAGCTATCAATTTTAGAAATTTGCAGAAGCTGACAATTTTAGAAATTTGCAGAAGCTGACAATTTCAGAAATTTATAATTTTCTCATAAATTTTGAATTTGTAGAAGCTGACAATTTTAGAAATTTGCAGAAGCTGACAATTTTAGAAATTTGCAGAAGCTGACAATTTCAGAAATGTATAATTTTCTCATAAATTTTGCCAAATTTTGAATTTGTAGAAGCTATCAATTTTAGAAATTTGCAGAAGCTGACAATTTTAGAAATTTGCTGAAACTGACAATTTTAGAAATTTGCAGAAGCTGACAATTTTAGAAATTTGCAGAAGCTGACAATTTCAGAAATTTATAATTTTCTCATAAATTTTGAATTTGTAGAAGCTTACAATTTTAGAAATTTGCAGAAGCTGACAATTTTAGAAATTTGCAGAAGCTGACAATTTTGGAAATTTGCAGAAGCTGACAATTTCAGAAATGTATAATTTTCTCATAAATTTTGCCAAATTTTGAATTTGTAGAAGCTATCAATTTTAGAAATTTGCAGAAGCTGACAATTTTAGAAATTTGCAGAAGCTGACAATTTCAGAAATTTATAATTTTCTCATAAATTTTGAATTTGTAAAAGCTGACAATTTTAGAAATTTGCAGAAGCTGACAATTTTAGAAATTTGCAGAAGCTGACAATTTTAGAAATTTGCAGAAGCTGACAATTTCAGAAATGTATAAGTTTCTCATAAATTTTGCCAAATTTTGAATTTGTAGAAGCTATCAATTTTAGAAATTTGCAGAAGCTGACAATTTTAGAAATTTTCAGAAGCTGACAATTTTAGAAATTTGCAGAAGCTGACAATTTCAGAAATTTATAATTTTCTCATAAATTTTTAATTTGTAGAAGCTGACAATTTTAGAAATTTGCAGAAGCTGACAATTTTAGAAATTTGCAGAAGCTGACAATTTCAGAAATGTATAAGTTTCTCATAAATTTTGCCAAATTTTGAATTTGTAGAAGCTATCAATTTTAGAAATTTGCAGAAGCTGACAATTTTAGAAATTTTCAGAAGCTGACAATTTTAGAAATTTGCAGAAGCTGACAATTTCAGAAATTTATAATTTTCTCATAAATTTTTAATTTGTAGAAGCTGACAATTTTAGAAATTTGCAGAAGCTGACAATTTTAGAAATTTGCAGAAGCTGACAATTTCAGAAATGTATAAGTTTCTCATAAATTTTGCCAAATTTTGAATTTGTAGAAGCTATCAATTTTAGAAATTTGCAGAAGCTGACAATTTTAGAAATTTGCAGAAGCTGACAATTTTAGAAATTTGCAGAAGCTGACAATTTCAGAAATTTATAATTTTCTCATAAATTTTGCCAAATTTTGAATTTGTAGAAGCTATCAATTTTAGAAATTTGCAGAAGCTGACAATTTTAGAAATTTGCAGAAGCTGACAATTTCAGAAATTTATAATTTTCTCATAAATTTTGAATTTGTAGAAGCTGACAATTTTAGAAATTTGCAGAAGCTGACAATTTTAGAAATTTGCAGAAGCTGACAATTTTAGAAATTTGCAGAAGCTGACAATTTCAGAAATGTATAATTTTCTCATAAATTTTGCCAAATTTTGAATTTGTAGAAGCTATCAATTTTAGAAATTTGCAGAAGCTGACAATTTTAGAAATTTGCAGAAGCTGACAATATCAGAAATTTATAATTTTCACATAAATTTTGCCAAATTTTGAATTTGTAGAAGCTGACAATTTTAGAAATTTATAATTTTCTTATAAATTTTGAATTTGTAGAAGCTGACAATTTTAGAAATTTGCTGAAGCTGACAATTTTAGAAATTTGCAGAAGCTGACAATTTTAGAAATTTGCAGAAGCTGACAATTTCAGAAATTTGCAGAAGCTGACAATTTCAGAAATGTATAATTTTCTCATAAATTTTGCCAAATTTTGAATTTGTAGAAGCTATCAATTTTAGAAATTTGCAGAAGCTGACAATTTTAGAAATTTGCAGAAGCTGACAATTTCAGAAATTTATAATTTTCTCATAAATTTTGAATTTGTAGAAGCTGACAATTTTAGAAATTTGCAGAAGCTGACAATTTTAGAAATTTGCAGAAGCTGACAATTTTAGAAATTTGCAGAAGCTGACAATTTCAGAAATGTATAAGTTTCTCATAAATTTTACCAAATTTTGAATTTGTAGAAGCTATCAATTTTAGAAATTTGCAGAAGCTGACAATTTTAGAAATTTTCAGAAGCTGACAATTTTAGAAATTTGCAGAAGCTGACAATTTCAGAAATTTATAATTTTCTCATAAATTTTTAATTTGTAGAAGCTGACAATTTTAGAAATTTGCAGATGCTGACAATTTTAGAAATTTGCAGAAGCTGACAATTTTAGAAATTTGCAGAAGCTGACAATTTCAGAAATGTATAATTTTCTCATAAATTTTGCCAAATTTTGAATTTGTAGAAGCTATCAATTTTAGAAATTTGCAGAAGCTGACAATTTTAGAAATTTGCAGAAGCTGACAATTTCAGAAATTTATAATTTTCTCATAAATTTTGAATTTGTAGAAGCTGACAATTTTAGAAATTTGCAGAAGCTGACAATTTTAGAAATTTGCAGAAGCTGACAATTTTAGAAATTTGCAGAAGCTGACAATTTCAGAAATGTATAAATTTTGCCAAATTTTGAATTTGTAGAAGCTATCAATTTTAGAAATTTGCAGAAGCTGACAATTTTAGAAATTTGCAGAAGCTGACAATATCAGAAATTTATAATTTTCACATAAATTTTGCCAAATTTTGAATTTGTAGAAGCTGACAATTTTAGAAATTTATAATTTTCTTATAAATTTTGAATTTGTAGAAGCTGACAATTTTAGAAATTTGCTGAAGCTGACAATTTTAGAAATTTGCAGAAGCTGACAATTTTAGAAATTTGCAGAAGCTGACAATTTCAGAAATGTATAATTTTCTCATAAATTTTGCCAAATTTTGAATTTGTAGAAGCTATCAATTTTAGAAATTTGCAGAAGCTGACAATATCAGAAATTTATAATTTTCTCATAAATTTTGCCAAATTTTGAATTTGTAGAAGCTGACAATTTTAGAAATTTATAATTTTCTTATAAATTTTGAATTTGTAGAAGCTGACAATTTTAGAAATTTGCAGAAGCTGACAATTTTAGAAATTTGCAGAAGCTGACAATTTTAGAAATTTGCAGAAGCTGACAATTTCAGAAATGTATAATTTTCTCATAAATTTTGCCAAATTTTGAATTTGTAGAAGCTATCAATTTTAGAAATTTGCAGAAGCTGACAATTTTAGAAATTTGCAGAAGCTGACAATATCAGAAATTTATAATTTTCACATAAATTTTGCCAAATTTTGAATTTGTAGAAGCTGACAATTTTAGAAATTTATAATTTTCTTATAAATTTTGAATTTGTAGAAGCTGACAATTTTAGAAATTTGCAGAAGCTGACAATTTTAGAAATTTGCAGAAGCTGACAATTTTAGAAATTTGCAGAAGCTGACAATTTCAGAAATGTATAATTTTCTCATAAATTTTGCCAAATTTTGAATTTGTAGAAGCTATCAATTTTAGAAATTTGCAGAAGCTGACAATTTTAGAAATTTGCAGAAGCTGACAATATCAGAAATTTATAATTTTCACATAAATTTTGCCAAATTTTGAATTTGTAGAAGCTGACAATTTTAGAAATTTATAATTTTCTTATAAATTTTGAATTTGTAGAAGCTGACAATTTTAGAAATTTGCAGAAGCTGACAATTTTAGAAATTTGCAGAAGCTGACAATTTTAGAAATTTGCAGAAGCTGACAATTTCAGAAATGTATAATTTTCTCAAAAATTTTGCCAAATTTTGAATTTGTAGAAGCTATCAATTTTAGAAATTTGCAGAAGCTGACAATTTTAGAAATTTGCAGAAGCTGACAATATCAGAAATTTATAATTTTCACATAAATTTTGCCAAATTTTGAATTTGTAGAAGCTGACAATTTTAGAAATTTATAATTTTCTTATAAATTTTGAATTTGTAGAAGCTGACAATTTTAGAAATTTGCTGAAGCTGACAATTTTAGAAATTTGCAGAAGCTGACAATTTTAGAAATTTGCAGAAGCTGACAATTTCAGAAATGTATAATTTTCTCATAAATTTTGCCAAATTTTGAATTTGTACAAGCTATCAATTTTAGAAATTTGCAGAAGCTGACAATATCAGAAATTTATAATTTTCTCATAAATTTTGAATTTGTAGAAGCTGACAATTTTAGAAATTTGCAGAAGTTGACAATTTCAGAAATTTATAATTTTCTCATATATTTTGTCAAATTTTGTATTTGTAGGTGCTAACAATTTAAGAAATTTGCAGAAGCTGATAATTTTAGAAATTTGCAGAAGCTGAGAATTTCAGAAATTTATAATTTTCTCATAAATTTTGCCAAATTTTGAATTTGTAGAAGCTGACAATTTTAGAAATTTATAATTTTCTTATAAATTTTGAATTTGTAGAAGCTGACAATTTTAGAAATTTGCTGAAGCTGACAATTTTAGAAATTTGCAGAAGCTGACAATTTTAGAAATTTGCAGAAGCTGACAATTTCAGAAATGTATAATTTTCTCATAAATTTTGCCAAATTTTGAATATGTACAAGCTATCAATTTTAGAAATTTGCAGAAGCTGACAATTTTAGAAATTTATAATTTTCTCATAAATTTTGAATTTGTAGAAGCTGACAATTTTAGAAATTTGCAGAAGTTGACAATTTCAGAAATTTATAATTTTCTCATATATTTTGTCAAATTTTGTATTTGTAGGTGCTAACAATTTAAGAAATTTGCAGAAGCTGACAATTTTAGAAATTTGCAGAAGCTGACAATATCAGAAATTTATAATTTTCACATAAATTTTGCCAAATTTTGAATTTGTAGAAGCTGACAATTTTAGAAATTTATAATTTTCTTATAAATTTTGAATTTGTAGAAGCTGACAATTTTAGAAATTTGCAGAAGCTGACAATTTTAGAAATTTGCAGAAGCTGACAATTTTAGAAATTTGCAGAAGCTGACAATTTCAGAAATGTATAATTTTCTCATAAATTTTGCCAAATTTTGAATTTGTAGAAGCTATCAATTTTAGAAATTTGCAGAAGCTGACAATTTTAGAAATTTGCAGAAGCTGACAATATCAGAAATTTATAATTTTCACATAAATTTTGCCAAATTTTGAATTTGTAGAAGCTGACAATTTTAGAAATTTATAATTTTCTTATAAATTTTGAATTTGTAGAAGCTGACAATTTTAGAAATTTGCTGAAGCTGACAATTTTAGAAATTTGCAGAAGCTGACAATTTTAGAAATTTGCAGAAGCTGACAATTTCAGAAATTTGCAGAAGCTGACAATTTCAGAAATGTATAATTTTCTCATAAATTTTGCCAAATTTTGAATTTGTAGAAGCTATCAATTTTAGAAATTTGCAGAAGCTGACAATTTTAGAAATTTGCAGAAGCTGACAATTTCAGAAATTTATAATTTTCTCATAAATTTTGAATTTGTAGAAGCTGACAATTTTAGAAATTTGCAGAAGCTGACAATTTTAGAAATTTGCAGAAGCTGACAATTTTAGAAATTTGCAGAAGCTGACAATTTCAGAAATGTATAAGTTTCTCATAAATTTTACCAAATTTTGAATTTGTAGAAGCTATCAATTTTAGAAATTTGCAGAAGCTGACAATTTTAGAAATTTTCAGAAGCTGACAATTTTAGAAATTTGCAGAAGCTGACAATTTCAGAAATTTATAATTTTCTCATAAATTTTTAATTTGTAGAAGCTGACAATTTTAGAAATTTGCAGAAGCTGACAATTTTAGAAATTTGCAGAAGCTGACAATTTTAGAAATTTGCAGAAGCTGACAATTTCAGAAATGTATAATTTTCTCATAAATTTTGCCAAATTTTGAATTTGTAGAAGCTATCAATTTTAGAAATTTGCAGAAGCTGACAATTTTAGAAATTTGCAGAAGCTGACAATTTCAGAAATTTATAATTTTCTCATAAATTTTGAATTTGTAGAAGCTGACAATTTTAGAAATTTGCAGAAGCTGACAATTTTAGAAATTTGCAGAAGCTGACAATTTTAGAAATTTGCAGAAGCTGACAATTTCAGAAATGTATAATTTTCTCATAAATTTTGCCAAATTTTGAATTTGTAGAAGCTATCAATTTTAGAAATTTGCAGAAGCTGACAATTTTAGAAATTTGCAGAAGCTGACAATATCAGAAATTTATAATTTTCACATAAATTTTGCCAAATTTTGAATTTGTAGAAGCTGACAATTTTAGAAATTTATAATTTTCTTATAAATTTTGAATTTGTAGAAGCTGACAATTTTAGAAATTTGCTGAAGCTGACAATTTTAGAAATTTGCAGAAGCTGACAATTTTAGAAATTTGCAGAAGCTGACAATTTCAGAAATGTATAATTTTCTCATAAATTTTGCCAAATTTTGAATTTGTACAAGCTATCAATTTTAGAAATTTGCAGAAGCTGACAATATCAGAAATTTATAATTTTCTCATAAATTTTGAATTTGTAGAAGCTGACAATTTTAGAAATTTGCAGAAGTTGACAATTTCAGAAATTTATAATTTTCTCATATATTTTGTCAAATTTTGTATTTGTAGGTGCTAACAATTTAAGAAATTTGCAGAAGCTGATAATTTTAGAAATTTGCAGAAGCTGAGAATTTCAGAAATTTATAATTTTCTCATAAATTTTGCCAAATTTTGAATTTGTAGAAGCTGACAATTTTAGAAATTTATAATTTTCTTATAAATTTTGAATTTGTAGAAGCTGACAATTTTAGAAATTTGCTGAAGCTGACAATTTTAGAAATTTGCAGAAGCTGACAATTTTAGAAATTTGCAGAAGCTGACAATTTCAGAAATGTATAATTTTCTCATAAATTTTGCCAAATTTTGAATATGTACAAGCTATCAATTTTAGAAATTTGCAGAAGCTGACAATTTTAGAAATTTATAATTTTCTCATAAATTTTGAATTTGTAGAAGCTGACCATTTTAGAAATTTGCAGAAGTTGACAATTTCAGAAATTTATAATTTTCTCATAAATTTTGTCAAATTTTGTATTTGTAGATGCTAACAATTTAAGAAATTTGCAGAAGCTGATAATTTTAGAAATTTGCAGAAGCTGACAATTTCAGAAATTTATAATTTTCTCATAAATTTTGACAAATTTTGAATTTGTAGAAGCTGACAATTTTAGAAATTTATAATTTTCTTATAAATTTTGAATTTGTAGAAGCTGACAATTTTAGAAATTTGCAGAAGTTGACAATTTCAGAAATTTATAATTTTCTCATAAACTTTGCCAAATTTTGAATTTGTAGAAGCTGACAATTTTAGAAATTGCAGAAGTTGACAATTTCAGAAATTTATAATTTTCTCATAAATTTTGCCAAATTTTGTATTTGTAGAAGCTGACAATTTTAGAAATTTATAATTTTCTCATAAATTTTGCCAAATTTTGAATTTGTAGAAGCTGACAATTTTAGAAATTTATAATTTTCACATAAATTCTATAAATTATATTCAAGCATTTCTGACAAAATGAAATTGGATGAATTAAATTTAAAACAATAATACAATAAATTCAAAAGTTTCAAACTGATGATTTAGAAAATTAAATGAAAAAAATATTTTCATCCACTCGACACGCCAAAATGAACACATTAATAAATAAATTATTGTATGTAAGGATGGCATTATTATCATCATATCATCATCATCACGATCCAGCTATACTTGTCCACTGCTGGACATAAGCTTCCCGTAACAACTTCCATCCCCCTTTGTCCCGTGCTGCTCTCATCCAATTGGGGTGGATACGCGGTCTAGTCTCGTTCGTCTAGTCTCGTCCGTCTAGTCTCGTCCGTCCGTGGGCGGTCTTGCTTTATTTTGGAATGCATCGTTACACGGTCTCCACTCCGTCACCCTTCACGTCCATCTGTCATCACTGACTCTGGCCAGGTGTCCAGCCCAATTCCATTTAAGTTTAGGAATTCTCTCGATGGCGTCGGTTACTCCACTTCTTCCCCTCACAGTTGTGTTGAGAACCTTGTATCTCAGAGACAGACCCAGCATTGCTCTCTCCATTGCTCTCTATGCTACACTCATTTTGTTTGCTGTGCGTTCATTATATAATCGTGTGTAAAGTATCCAAATCATGCGTAAAAGTCCAATGTAAATCCAATGAATTTTCATTATTAAACGATTTCTCTTTGTTGTTACCAACTCGCGTCACTAAACATAGACGTAGTGAAAATAAATTTTTCTACTGATATATGTGAAAATGGCATTTTTTCCACGGCTTACCTACATGAAAGTGACATTTTTTCATTCTAGGGATGAAAATATTTTCAAGTCTAGAGACGAAATGAGCATTTTAAATTTATGATTTTCTCGATTAAAACACTAAACTAACCAAATTTGCATGGACTTTCTTATTAATTACATCAATTTCAATGAAATATTTTATGTACAAACGTAAAACGAACCTGAAACTATTTAAAAAACCGAAATAAAATTAGGACATTTGACTTGAAAAGTATCACCTTCTATGAGAATGCAATATGTTACCGTGGAAACGACCAAACTAACAATTAAATTTGTTTTGACAGTTCTGACAGTTCGCTTCAAATTGGATTTATTAAAGTTGAATTATGGATTCTACAACCGAAATCAGTAGAAAAAATTGCATTTACTACTCGAGATGAAAGTGTTTTTTTCTGGTTCGGTGTGATAGCTAACTCGCTGGCGCTCGTGAGCAAACTCCCACCTCACCAAAAAACGCCACTTTCATCTCTTGCTGTAAAATATACTATTTTTGACGTATGTTAAAATTGAATTCATATTTTTTATTTTGAATCATGAAGTCTCGACCTCTGAGACAGGATTTATTGGGTTCTAATATAACTTAACCTAACCATAACCTAATCTAGATTAAATCTAGGTTAACCTAGATTACATCGACAACGACCAAATAGTGTTCGCGTCACAGTGCGTTTTTACTAGTTAGCAATTTTTGCCACGGAGGCGCAGAACTATATAATATAAATAACTTCTAGCGTTATTGTGTCAGTGATTTGAAGTATTTTGTCGGTCAAAATTACAATTTTTAAAAATATTCAGTAAAAAATGATTATTTTTTTGTAGATTCAACAGTATTTTAACATGCTTCGTTGATAAAATAATGTATGATACACGTGTGTGAAAGAGTTTTGTGCACACTTGTAGCATAAAGTACTAATTCATAATTATCAGAATTTTAAGAAACTCACAGAATTTCTTAGGTTTAACCCTTTGCACTCGTGTTTATATTTGTAGAAGGTTTTGTTAGAAATATAAGGTTTTTAGTATGCGAACATAGGACTCCTAAAGTATGTTTTAGATATTATACAAAACAACCTTATTAGTGGGAAAATAAATAAAACATCTAATGCAGGCACATATTTAATTTTTGCTTTACTAAATAATTAAGTTATCAAAACAAAAATAACATAACAACATGAAAATTATACAAAATATAAATATTTGGAGTTGGAATATTTTACCGGCGCATTCACCATAGCACATCCTCTATTATCTTGTCCAGGAACACATATTGATAAACACTCAAATTACAAATTCAAACAAAATTTATATTTTATATTTATATTTTGTATTCACCAATCACCAATATGTAGACCCGGCTTTCGATGGCATGTGTTGCAAATATATGCACTCTCGCGTCGTCCACCTTGCACTTTTCTGTTAGAGCACACCAAACAATCTTTTTTTTGCCGTTATTTTCCGTGATGGATGGTCTACCAGCAAATTTTATACCTTCTCGATAAATTCCCGTGAGTTCATCAACTATCTCTAGGACAAATTTTTGATGCGTAATCGGGCGTTTGTTAGGCGTTTTGGCGGCGTTGCGACATTTTGTATAATAAATAACTATTTACGCTGGCTGCTTCAAGGCCCCAAAAAAATAATTTTCTCCACCATTTGAGAGATTTTCTTAAAAAAAACAGTAGGAAGCTGAGTAGGAATCGGCCCGGTCTACGTCTCCCATATATTTATTATAATTAACAATTATAGTTGGCTTGTTAATTTCTTGCATATTGCCTCAACGTACTCTTCTATTTATAGGCTGAGTACCAGAAACGTCCCAGGTACTCAGTGCGGTCACCACTCTTTTATCTTTCCACGCCAACAGCAGTATATTTTCTGATCGACATGCAAATGTTTGATTGTCTCCAAATGTGGGTTTCTTTATGGAATCGGGGATAAATCGGGGAATTTTCTATTGGACTGAATTGTGCCTGTTAAATGGATATTCATTTTTAGCAACATTTTTGCTAAAGGCAAGCTTGTATAATACCTGTCCGTATAAATATGGTATCCCCTACTGCCTCAATTGTTATCTAATAATTGTTGAGCCAATTGTAGAACAATTCTCGTGCTTACTGGAAGATCGGTTCGTATTAGATCTTCTGAGGTTAAGTTTCCATAATATGGCAAAATAGAATATATGTAGCCAGTATTTGCATCTGCAAGTACGTATATTCTTATTCCCCATTTTGTCGGCTTGTTAGGATTGTACGTCAGAAAACTTATTTTTCCCTTGAAGCCGACCACAGATTCGTCCACTGATATTTCCCGCGATGGAACAAAATGTTCTTTAAATTTGACATCCCAAAAAATCAAATAATGGCTCACCTTCTGAGTGCGGCCTCTCAAATTTGGATCATTTGGGTCTGTCTCGTGAAGATGCAACATCCAAAATATTTGCATAAATCTTTCTCTTCGAAAAATACTGAAATTTTGCGACCAATCTTCTTGTAAACTGCTCACAGTTATCGTGCCCATATTCAGGATAACGCCTAGGAAGGCTGTAAATTCTTGTCCAGTGACGTCAACCCATGCATGCCACGAAGATAGCTTGGCTAATCTTTTTTTGGCCAATTTTATGTCTTGCATATTTATTGGTTTCCCGAACAATTGAGGCAATCAGCTCGGTTGTAAAGATAAGTCTGAAGAAGTCTGCAGGTTTTGAACAATCATTCGGAATTTGGGGCCCTTCAGCTTTTTCGCCGGCACTAAAATCTATCATATGAGGTGCATTGTCCATAGGTGTCACATCTTCCCAGGGACCATAAACGTCTCTTGTTTCCGGCACAACTTCATGTTCGCCTTCACTGTCGCTGGAGCTGCTTGACTAACTTGTAAAGGCACTACCCTCCTCTTACTAATTATTATATCGCTGTCACTACTGTCAGAACCAACTTCTGCTTCTTCCACCTCATTATTTTCTGTATCACTATTGTCTTTGTCAAAAGAATCGATATAAAACTCGTCGTCACTACTCACTAATTCATCTAGAACTTCACCTTGCCGTCGTGTCGCCAAATTTTGAGTTTTATAAAAATTTGTAAAACACAACCGTTAATCACACGGCGATTACCAGAAAACTGATGAGAATTGCAACCCAAAGAAGAGAATATATACGCCATGAAGTGAAGATAATATAAATAATTTAATCTGTGTTAAGACCCAACCATTATTTTGGTCTAAGAATCATACTAATTTCATTTTTATGACTGTTAATGGTGTTGGGTGCGTTTTGGATCGGTTTTATGATCACTACGTGTCTGAGATCAGTTTTTGTACATTAGTTTAATAATGCAAATTTAGGAATTGTAAATAAGTATTTTAGATAAGTAAGCTGTAAAAGATAAACTATATTGACCAGACTCTGGGTTGAAAAAAAATTGTTGTCGAGCGTGGCGACTGTAAGACGACGAGTGCAACGGTAAAATACACCATGCCGTCTATACCGCGACATACGAGTGCAAAGGGTGAATATTAAGAATATATTTACTAAATTTCAAATTTGTACTCAATTTTCTCATAATGAACAGATTTTATGAAACATTTAATTTTAGTTACCAAATTCTTCAATTAGTAGAAACTTGAAAATGTACAAAATATACTTGAAAATTTACAAAAAAATTAATAAAAAAATATATATTGAAAAGTTGCAAAATTTAGAAAATAGCCATCATCATCAACCAGCCCTTAGAAAGTCCATTGCTGGACATAGGCCTCCCTCACGGCCCTCCACCCATTTCTATCTGGGCCTGTCTGGATCCAATTATTTGCGATTCTTTTCAGGTCATCGCTCCAACGTGTAGGTGGTCTTCCTCTGTTTCGCTTATCGGTGCGAGTCCTCCATTCCAACAACCTCTTTGTCCACTTGTCGTCGCCCGTTCTGGCCACGTGTCTCGCCCAATTCTACTTTAATATGGTTATTTGCTCGACGATGTCTTTCACGCCGGTGCTTCGCCGCAGGTCCTGGTTTGTGACGTGGTCTCTCAAACTCAATCCAATCATTGACCTTTCCATCTTGCGTTGTGCTACTTTGAGTTTTTTCGCGGATGTCGTCGTTAAGGTGAGTGTTTCTGCTGCATATGTGAGCACTGGCAGAACGCATTGATCGAACACTTTTCTTTTCTGGCAGATGGGGAGTTCGCTCTTGAAGACATGTTTTAACTTTCCATAGGCCGCCCATCCTAGGCCGATTCTTCTGCGCAGCTGGCATGTTTGATTGTCTCTAGGTATTCTTACCTCGTGGCCCAGGTACATATATTTTTTGACCCATTCGATTTCGATGTTATCGATGTTTATACTTTCACTCATGACGAGATTTGTCATGATCTTCGTTTTGGAGAAGTTCATTTTCAGACCAACCCCGGAGCATGCCTCCTCCAATTCGCAGAGCATTTGTCTCGCCTCTCCCAAGTCGTCAGTTCTTAGGACTATGTCGTCCGCGAAGCGGAGGTGGTTTAATAGCTAAGGTTCCGACCATCTATGTTTATTCCCTTTGTGTCCCAGTCGAGTTTTTTGAAGGCATGTTCTAGAACGGTAATAAATAATTTAGGAGACACGGTGTCTCCTTGTCTCACACCTCTTCCGATTTCAATTGGGGTTGCTAGTTTCATGTAGTCTAACTGATATAGTAGCGTTTCTGTATATATTATAGATGAGTTTTGAATATCTATAATCTACTCGAAATTCTTTCAGGGCGTTTAGTATAGCTTTCACCTCAATGGTGTCAAAAGTTTTGTGAAAGTCTACAAATAGGAGAAGTCTGTTGTATTCTATGGTTTTCTCAATGAGGGTCTTAATACTCTGTAGGTGATCATTTGTCCCAAAACCCGGTCTAAAAACCAGCTTGTTCTCTGGGCTGGTAATGCTCGAGTTTGTTTTCTAGCCTTGATGTTATGACCCAGGTGAACAGTTTGTGTAGATGACTGAGGAGAGTTATTGGGCGGTAATTTTCCAGGTTCGTTTTGTCTCCCTTTTTATGGAATAGTATGGTGGTCGCTTCGTGCCACTGATCCGGGACGGTGCATGAATGTAGACATAAGTTAAACAGTGTTCGTAGAAAATAGTAATTTGCTTCAAATGTTTGTACTACATTGATATATTCATAAAAATACACAAGAGGGTCAGTACACAAGAGACCGGCTTGCAAACCTGAATAGTAAAGCTAGCTTTGACATCGTGTATATGTTCAGCGAAACTAGATTTTTACACAAATGCATGCGGTAAAGTGACCAGTAAATTTTAACCTTTCAAAGACACTATATATAATATAAATTATGTATAAGACAATAAAATCAAATTTAGAAAACGCTTCTTTACACCATATTTGTCACGATAAAGTAGAAAATAAGAGTGATTTTTGAAATTTTTCTGTGCGTCTGACAAGGAAAAATGACATATTATGTACCTAATAAATTTAACTTAGTAAAAATGTCAAAGTTTGTGAGTACGAACATTAAAAAATTCAATTTTTCAATATTGTAAATAATCTAAATCTGTTTCGTAAATAATAATTGTCGGCCAAAAAATCTTATACAAATTTCGTGCGGAAATGATGTTACAATGCTCCAGCAAATGGGGAACCCGCCCTTCGGGCTCGTTGCATTGTAAACGAACTGTTGCATTGTAAAATCAACGTTTCCGCCCTAAATAACTATTTCATAGTTGAATTTTTTTTGTGCGCATGCGTCAATTTCCGCTATGTTTTTCGGGCACTCTTTGATGTATGACCACTTTTTGACTATGACTACTCTTCAGTGGCGGCTCGTGGATGATGTTTGTGGGAGGGCTGGAAAAATATATAATAAAAAATTACTACGAGTTGAAAAAACCGCATTTTTACTGACACATACAGAAACATTGAATTGTTTAATTCAGTGGCAACCAATTAACCAATTATGCTTCATATAAATATTGAAATTAAATTTTCGGTGATAATTATCTGAACGACTTTAAGACACTGGACAAATATTTAAATCTGGAGTTAACCGTCTTAATGATTTAATTTCAATTTTTTTTTGAAATTCCAGTCGTGCAAAGTTGATCTTTTGCAAATGCATAACTGAATTTTTTGCTTCGTTCTTTTCTATAAAAAATTTATTCAAATTAAATTCAAAAATAACTGTCTTACATTCTATGTGTATAGCTTATTTATAATAATACTTATTTATTAATACTTTGTTTCAAATTGTCCATCAATTAATTGTCCACTTTGTTCTTTGGTTCTTTGCCGTTGCCGAAACTTGAGTTCTTAGAAACAAACTCATAAAATGCCTAAAATACAGAGTGCGAACTGCAATGTTTGCAGCCCACGATATGCATATTACAAAAACGTATATATCTGGTGGGGGTAACCAACTCAATACCCTAACTACGCGGCGAGACTCGGTCTGCACTGACTGCAGCCCGGATGAGTATACTGCACAAATACACTACACAATGTCGAGGTATTTATTGCCTACAATTAAAAAAATAAATATACTATGAACGGAAAAATATGTTTTTTGTAAAATAATTGTTGGTATTATGTATTGGTATTATGTTGGTATATTTATTGCCCTTACGGGTTTATAAATTGAATTCAAAATTTACATCTATACTAAAACTAACATCGAACATCCTATAAATAAGAATAATAATAAAAAGAGAAAAAGAAAAAATAAACATTAAAAAAAGAGAAACATATGCTGCTCAAACTAAAAACAAAAAAAAGATAGTCACTAAATTCTTATCTCTAAACCCCGATTACCAGCTTCCCTCCCCACATATTGCTCTTCTTCTCTCCTCAACTTTCTTCATCCAATCTATCCCTCTTCCATCCTCGTTTAAAATCTCTTCTCTACACTCGTCTCTTTCTCTCATTTCTGAACATTCGTTCAGCAAGTGTTCTATTGTCTCCTTGTTTTCTCCACACATTTTGTAAAATAATTGTATACTAATGGTATAGTTTATAATAATTTTAAAAATGTTTTAATTTTTGAGGGAGGGCTGCAGCACTGCAGCCCTTATGGGCGAGCCGCCACTGCTACTCTTTGACCAGTGAATATAATGTTTTCAATATAATTAAGAGATAATATATTAATTACTAATTTATTATCAGCATTACGATTTTAATTGTTATATACAAACTTTAAAATAATAATACAAGTAACTGAATACAATGAACACAATATGTGTTTCAACTGTAGGATGCACCAATGAAGCACCAACAATTATTTTTTCAATCAATTAATTGCACTCGTAATAAAGGTTAGGTTATGCTATGTTAGAGGTGTTTAGGTTATAGAAAATGTGCCCGAAACTTTCATATTTCCCGCCTTTTAAACATGGCGGATACGAATGCGTTTAACTAATCGTAAAAAGGTCTATAAAACTTGTCTAACTACTACAATACACAATATTTATTACAGAATTTATAAACCATAAATTAACATAACTTATTTCCTAAATTTGGAACAAATTTCAATACATCACACCACCAAAACTACACCACCTAAGCTATTAGCAACATACTGCACGATAACTACAACAACAAAAAACATGATTGAAAACTTCCTAATTACACAAATCACCCCATTAAAACAATCCGCATGAATTATTTACCACGACACAGCCCCAAAATAAATATCGCTCGCGTTTCCACCAATATGCTAATCTCCTCTAATAACCCTTAATAATCCCCTTAAATTCAGTTTTGCTTCCAGTTGTCGATTGTGCTGAGGATGGACGACAAGATGAACAGGGAACTCACCACCATCCTCGCCCACGCCGACACACCCCTAACACTGGCCCAGGATCTTGTCCATTATGGTTTTATAAATGAGGTAAATCATAATTCAAATGATAACAGTAGCAGAAGAAGTAGAAAATACTACAAGAAACAGTGGACTACACAAGATTAAAAATAAAGACAAGACTTCGTAGACAAAATTAGACAAAGAAAAGTAAACAGACAAGACTAGACAGGCAAGACTAGACAGATAAATCTAGAGAGACTAGACGGACAAGACTAGACATACTAGACTAGATAGATGAGACTAGACGACAAGACTAGATAGACAAGACTAGACAGACGAGATTAGACAGACAAGACTAGACTAACAAGACTAGACAGACAGGACTAGACATACAAGACTAGACAGACGAGACTAGACAGACGAGACTAGACAGACGAGACTAGACAGACGAGACTAGACAGACGAGACTAGACAGATGAGACTAGACATACGAGAATAGACAGACGAGACTAGACAGACGAGACTAGACAGTCGAGAATAGACAGACGGGACTAGAGAGACGAGACTAGACAGATGAGACTAGATAGACGAGACTAGACAGAAAATACTAGACAGACGAGACTAGACAGACGGGACTAGACAAACGAAACTAGATAGTCGAGACTAGACAGACGAGACTAGACGGACGAGACTAGACGGACGAGACTAGACAGGCGAGACTAGACAGACGAGACTAGACAGACGAGATTAGACAGACGAGACTAGACAGACTAGACTAGACAGACGAGACTAGACAGACGAGCCTAGACAGACTAGACTAGACAGACGAGACTAGACAGATGAGGCTGGGCAGACGAGACTAGACAGACGACACTAGACAGACGAGACTAGACAGACGAGACTATAGAGACGAGACTAGACAGACGAGACTAGACAGACGAGACTAGACAGACGGGACTAGATAGACGAGACTAGACAGACGAGACTAGACAGACGAGACTAGACAGAAGAGACTAGACAGACGATACTAGACAGACGAGACTAGACGGACGAGACTAGACAGACGAGACTAGACAGACGAGACTAGACAGATGAGACTAGACAGACGAGACTAGACAGACAAGACTAGACAGACGAGACTAGATAGACGAGACTGGACAGACGAGACTAGACTGACGAGACTAAACAGACGAGACTAGACAGACGAGACTAGATAGACGAGACTGGACAGACGAGACTAGACTGACGAGACTAGACAGACGAGACTAGACCCACGAGACTAAACAGACGAGGCTGGACAGACGAGACGAGACTAGACAGACGAGACTAGATAGACGAAACTAGACAGATGAGACTAGACTGACGAGACTAGACAGATGAGATTAGATATACGGGACTAGACAGACGAGACTAGACAGACGAGACTAGACAGACGAAACTAGACAGACGAGACTAAACAGAGGAGACTAGATAGAGGAGACTAGACAGATGAAACTAGACAGACGAGACTAGACAGACGAGACTAGACAGACGAAACTAGATAGACGAGACTAGATAGACGAGACTAGACAGACGAGACTAGACAGACGAGACTAGCCCCACGAGACTAAACAGACGAGGCTGGACAGACGAGACGAGACTAGACAGATGAGACTAGACAGACGAGTATAGACAGACGAAACTAGACAGACGAGACTAGACAGACGAGACTTGATAGACGAGACTAGACAGACGAGACCATACAGACGAGACTAGACTGACGAGACTAGACAGACGAGACTAGACAGATGAGACTAGACAGACGAGACTAGACAGACGAGACTAGACAGACGAGACTAGACAGACGAGACTAGATAGACGAGACTGGGCAGATGAGACTAGACAGACGAGACTACATAGATAAGACTAGACTAGACAAGATTAGACATAGAAGAGAAGATAGACGTGTAAGAAGAAGTGTTTCAAGAATATGTAATTAATTAATATTTTTAGCATGACCAAGAGAAAGTAGCCAGCGTGATAGACGATGCCATTCAACATAGTTCCGGTAACAGTAGTCCGACACACAACATTTCTTATATCCCAATAGTCGCAGCGACAACAGCAGCAACAGCCTCAGTCCCAGCCCAACTGTGTCAAATGACATCGACACCTTCAGACATCCCATCAACAGTAGTATCAGCAACAACCCACACACAAGTGCCCATGCACTCCACTAGTTAGTAGAAACTGCCACTATTATATGCCCCTCTTTTAAAAGTTTATCCCATAATTATGATTAATATTATTATTATTTTTTTAAAAAAGAAAAACAAGAGATAATATATAAGTTGTATATCACAGACAGTGTCTCGAAAGAATTGTATAAAAAGAGAGAAAACACAAAAATATTTAGGAAAGAAATAAAATAATTATGAGAAAGGGAATAATATTTGAGGAAAAGCCAAGTCTGAACTGTCTAATTTATAATATTTATTGATGAAAAATTGAATCTTGTTAAAAAAAAGTTGCAGAATTTTTAAACAGAACTCGCGATTTTTTACCAATATTTGGGTGTCTCAAAAGTAATTATCATTATTTCGTTCTCTGGATTAAACACCGCGGTAATTTAGGGTATAAATGGATGGAGATTAAATTGGCAACGTTTTTAAAAGTAAAAGTTGCGAGGTAAATATCAATTATTGAAATGAAATTTTTGCTTTATTAACCGCTTGGCATACGAAATACCAAAATGCGCGTTGACCTGTCCATATATATGTGATCTTATCAGATATACATGACGTCTTCGAGACGTCACTGTATGTGAAGGGGTTAAAAAAAAAATTGATTATTTCGTTTACTGGATTAAACACTAAGAGCATAAATGGATGGAGATTAAATTGGCAACGTAGTTAAGAGCAATAGTTGGGAGGTAATTATCACTTATTGAAATGTAATTTTTTAATTATTAAGAAAAAAATTTGATTATTTCGTTTTTTTGAATTAAAAACGGTGTTAATTTTAGGTATAAATGGATGGAGATTAAATTGGCAACGTTGTTAAAAGTAATAGTTGGAAGGTATTATCAATTATTGAAATGTAATTTTTTAATTATTAAGAATTTTTTTTTGATTATTTCGTTTTCGGGATTAAACACGGCGTTAATTTAGGGTATAAATGGATGGAGATAAAATTGGCAACGTTGTTAAAAGTAATAGTTGAGAGGTAATTAAATGTAATTTTTGTTTTATTAAGAAATAATTTTGGTATAAAAATTCTTGCGTGCAAGTTAATTTTTGCTTTTTAATAGATTTATAAGATAATTTGTATGTTTTTGATATATGCAAGGAAGAATACTATGTTGCCGCATTTACATTATTTTCCTGATTCTTCTGTATTTAACAGTGTGGAGAGAGAAATATGTTCGTTACTTTTGGTACATCCTATTTTTGTTTACAGTAGTTTTGTTTGTTGTTCTGTTTAAAAAAGAAAATACTACGAAAAGGAGGATATAAATAAATACGTAATTATTAAAATAAAATTGTTATTGAAAAAAAGCTTAGTCTAAGTAAAAAAAAAAAAAATGTTAAATTAAATATATTAGTACTAAGTTCAAATTTCTTATTGAGCTGCTGAGCTAGTTCGTAGCTTAAAGCGCACTTGTTGACAAAAAAAATATTTAAAAAGAAATCCCAATCGAATTTTCTCCCACAAAATTTGAATCTACGGTCGAATAATACGTTTAAAAAGGCAAACAGGGGGTGGATTATTTTTCACGAATTTGAAAATTTGCTTGTAACATTCAGCATTGTAAATAACATTTTTAAGAAATAGAATTGTTATCGTACGTTCAGACTTGGCGAAAATCGGTGTGTGATTTCGCGTTGTTTGAATTCAAACGTATTTGTAAAACATCGAATCATACAGGATCAAGTGGCGCTGAAATCTGTTTTCGAAACCGATGCGAATTCTCTGATAGATTGAAGACTTTTTAGGATTGAAGACTGTTAATGCTGGACATTTGATAGATTAGGTGTGCTAGTCATGTGACCATATGTTTATCTGTGATCAGAGCTCCAATGACACTGGACTGTTTTTAATTAAATCATAGGTATCATATTATGTATGTGATCTGTAATAATCTTTGTAGTTACATTTTTTTTTTATTATTATTATTTTAATTTGTTTTGCTAAGCCACATCAAGAATCTTATTTTCATTCTTAAATCATACCATCAACAAACATTTTTCACGATTTTATCACAATTTACCAAAAAAATAAGAAACCAAAATTTAATTTGTTTTTTAAAGCATAGAGCAAGTCTAGTAGATCGTATTGATGTAGTGATTTAAGAATTTAAATTTCCTTTTTTTATATATAATTATTGTTTAATTTTTTTATTAGTTAAGCTTTCCGTTGAAATTTTTTTGATGAAATACTCGTGTTGCAAATCTATTATTGTTTGCCCCTTTGAGACTGATGTATTTTTAAATAAGCGTAGATTGTAGAAAAATTCATGAAAAGATTTGAGAAAAGGAAGGATAGGACCAAAAAATGTATTTGACTTTGTGGGTACCATCCTGTTTTTTTTTTTGTCGAGGTTTCCTCTAACTAAAGAAATAAAAAACGTCTTACCAATTTGAGAAAACTGCGAAAAAACGTATAAAAATTGTTAGGCCTAAGTATTTTTGTTTTAATTTTATTTATCTGTTGTTAAATTTTTGGTGTAAATTATTTCTTTTTTTTGCAGTTTGTTTTGGTGGGACGAAGATATTAGTGTAGAATGATGCAAAAATGTGTAAATAGGTAAAGAAAATTATAAAGAAAACAAATAACGTGGAATTTTTTTTTAAATAAACAGTTTTTTTTATTGAAAATATAATGAAAAAATGTAGATAATTATTTTTTACAACAAAACGATATGGGATATAAAACGCATTGCAAAGATTTTTTTTATTAATTTTCGTAATAAATTTGATGAATTTTAAAATACAAGCCTTATAAATATAAATCTATTCAAATTAATTTCAGTTTCTTTCAAAAACTTCATCCATCACTGCTAAAAAATATTTTATTTAAATTTCCTTTTTTAACGCTATGTAAGTGAGGTTAGAATAAAGCGATCAGAGCGCATGCCGTGGCAGAAATTCGCAACGTTTCGGGATAATCAATTTGTTTCTATTTTGAAATGGGCCAATAAATATATTTTTTTATTTTTTTTTAATGCTATGTACGAAGTGAGGTTATAATGAAGCGATCACAGCGCATGCCGTGGCAGAAATCCACAACGATTCGGGATAGTCAATTTGTTTATATTTTGAAATGGGCCAATAAATATTTTCTTTGATTTCCTTTTTTTAACGCCATGTAAGTGAGGTTATAATAAAGCGATCACAGCGCATGCCGTGGCAGAAATCCGCAACGATTCGGGATAGTCAATTTGTTTATATTTTGAAATGGGCCAATAAATATTTTCTTTGATTTCCTTTTTTTAACGTCATGTAAGTGAGGTTATAATAAAGCGATCACAGCGCATGGCGTAGCAGAAATCCGCAACGATTCGGGATAGTAAATTTGTTTATATTTTGAAATGGGCCAATAAATATTTTCTTTAAATTTATTTTTTTAATGCTATGTAAGTGAGGTTATAATAAAGCGATCACAGCGCATGCCCTGGCAGAAATCCGCAACGTTTCGGGATAATCAATATGTTTATAGTTTGAAATGAGTCATAATTGTTGTGTTGTGCAAAAATAACGGCACAAATAGTCGTTGTAAATTCTATATTTGTTCTACATTGGCCTGGAAATTTAATCAAAGAAATAAATGGATTGCTGCTGTAAAAAGCAACAAGTAAGCGATATAAACTTAAATTACGATATTTATGTAATATATATTTTATAACTACGGCGGTAGGTTGTCAATTAGACACGAGAGCGAAGTTGGGCGCACGAACGAAATGAGTGCGCACAACGAGAGTGCAAATGACAATACTACCCGTGTTGCAAACACTATTTTTTATTACTCATGCGAGGGGATGTATCTTACAAGTTTGGGATCCAAGGGCCATAAAAAATAGAATCAAAACTGGAGAATTTGCTTTTTCAATTGTCTCCGGTGGTGTGGATTCGTTATAAGAACTCTTCGCAGTCTCTGGTATCACCATAGAATTAACAGTCATTCTGAAACGTTTTATTTAATAAAACTGAAAGTAGGAGGAAGGTACTGTAATGAAGAAAGGTTGGAGGAAGTCATTTCGAACATTCATCGTAGATTGAGCAGCTTTACATGTACTTTTTGATAATAAAATCGCAAATTTTGTTGACCCTGTATCTTCGAAACAAAGTGTTTTTCAGAAATCATCATAAGACAATATATTCTGAGGTTAGGCCAAGAAACAACCACTTGAATTTTTGCCACATACCTAACTCCCTGTAGATACAAACTTATTAATCCTTTCGTTGCGAATTACTTTTTTAAACTGATCTGATTGATTGCGTGCTCAATATTCTGAACATTACATTATAGCCTGTGCGGAATACTTTTATAACATTGTATTATTTGCAATAATTTGCAAATATTGCCAAATTTTCAAAAACCAAAATCTATTCGAAGCAAATTTTGTAAAATTCTTTTGTTTTGTGTCAAAATTGGACGAAAACGTTAAAATAATTTGCAAAAATTGCCAAATTTTCTAAAACCAAAATCTCTATTCGAAGCAATTTTTTTATTTGAGTGGACACACTTTGCAAAATTCTTTTGTTTTATGTCAAAATTGGACGAAAACGTTAAAATAATTTGCAAAATTTACCAAATTTTCAAAAACCAAAATCTCTATTCGAAGCAAATTTGAAACAAAAAAACATATTGATTTAAGTGGACACACTTTGCACACTTTGAGTGGACACACGAAAATGTCAAAATAATTGGCAAATTTTTCCAAATTTTCCAAAACAAAAATCTTTATACGAAACAAAATTTGATTTTTTGTTAATTTGAATAGACAAATCTTGCAAATTCTTTTGTTTTATGTCAAAATTTGAAGAAAACGTTTTGTTTTTTGGTTGATTTGAGTGGAAAAACTTTGCACAACTCATATGTTTTATGTCTAAATTGGACGAAAGTGTCAAAATAATTGTCAAATTTTGCCAAATTTAAAACAACCAAAATCTTTATTCGAAACAAAATTTGTTTTATTTTTGTTAATTTGAATGTATAAACCTTGCAAAATTCTTTTGTTTTGTACCAAAATTGGACGAAAATGTCAAAATAATTGGCAAATATTTCCAAATTTTCAAAAACCAAAAACTTAGTAAGGAACAAAATTTGTTTTTTTTTTGTAATTTGAATGGACAAACCTCAAAATTCTTTTGTGTTGAGAAAATTGGACGAAAACGTGAAAATAATTTGCAAAAATTGCCAGATTTTCAAAAAAATCTAAAATCTAAATTTCTATTCTAAGCAAATTTCTTGATTTGAGTAGACAAATTTTGCAAAATTCATATGTTTTATGTCAAAAAAAATAAAAAATATGTTTTGGACGAAAATGTCATTGGCAAATATTGCAAAATTTTCAAAAACAAAAATCGTTATACGAAACAAAATTTGTTTTTTTGTTGATTTGAATGGACAAACCTTGCAAAATTCTTTTGTTTTGTGTCAAAATTGGACGAAAACGTCAGAATAATATTGCCAAATTTACTAATAACCAAAATCTCTATTTGAAGCAGACTATAATTTATAGTTTCAACTACGAGAAGAGATTTTTTCACTTTGAATCCACATTTCATCTTCAAATTCACGTTGAAACAACTTCATGTTGAAATCACTTCCTGTTGCGACAACTTCATGTTGCGACAACTTCATGTTGCGACAACTTCATGTTGCGGCTTCATATTGCGGCAACTTCAAATAGACCTTTTTACGGTTAGTTAAGCGCATGCTCATCTGTCAAGTTTAAAGGCGGGAATATGAAAGTTTCGGGCAAATATTAAGGTTATACGTCAAAAAGTTCGGTCAATTTTGACGTATAACATGGGAGAAATTGACGCATGCGCACAAAAAAATTTAAACTATGAAAGGGTCTATTGCAACAACTTCATTTTGAACTTGAATTAGACTACTAAGTTATTTTTTATTATTTTTTATATATAGGAATAATTAAGTGAAATTTGCTGTTTGTAGTTTTTTGAAAACGTGCTGTAATTTTCAGGAATTTTCGCGTGCCAGTTTTTGCAGAAACAAACTTTGCAATTTTTGGCAAACTTGCTTATAACTCGCTATTTTTTTGCGATTTCTGTTGGCAATTTTCAAATAATATTTTAAATACTTTCAGCAAGATTTCCTGAATATTTCAGCTTTCCATCTCGATTAGTTCTCAAGTTATCTAAGGTTTTGTCCATTTAGTCCATGTAGACAATGTAAACTCCAATAATTACGATATCTTCGAATGTATCAATAATGAAAATTACAGTGATGTCTTCTGTTACTCTTTGACACACTTTGCCCAAGATACGTTATGTGAGCCGTTCGCTACGCCAAAGCAAGTAACGGGATCTTTTGTCAGGGGCTGAAGGCCAAATTTACGTTATTTGTCAATTACCCTTCAGATAAAAATTTCCGTTTGTTTAGAAGCCGATAGGAGTTTTGGATTAGCTTATCTTAGACTCTAAGGTAACAATTACTCAACTTTATATTATTTACTCTTTTATAATAACTGTTGGCCTTCAGCCCCTGACAAAGGTTTGTTTTGACCGTTTCTGTTACTTGCTTTGACGCAACGAACGGCTCACGCAACGCATCTTGAGCAAAGTGTGCTAAAGAGTAAGAGCAAGGCCACACGATGCGTTAACGGTGCGGTACCGTTTTGTTGGCGATTTTTTGAGATTTTTGTTTGCAACTTTCAAGTAATATTTTTGATAGTTTCAGCAAGATTCCTTAAAAAAATCAGCCTTCCATCGCGATTAGTTCTCAAGATATCTAGAGTTTTGTCCATTTAGTTCATGTAGACTATGAATTACCGCAATTAACTATAGGGTGCCACAAGGGCGATGCGGCACCGCAGTCGAACCAGGAACGATCGCAGCGCATCAACCCTCCCCGCCTCGTCTCGCAGGTTACTAGCGCGGCTCGCCTACGCTGCGATGCCGCACGGCGGCCCAACGCATCGTGTGACATGGCGTAGTGATTTGTATGTAGGATGACGTGCGGCACCGCTCCGGCATACGTAACGCATCGTGTGGCCTCACCCTAATATAGATAGATGTCAGTGTAATTCCAGCTATATATTTGATAGATTCAAAGATATCGTAATGATAATCTCCTTCTTTCAATTTTATTATTAATTTGGATCAAACCTTGACAGCCGATTTTTAACTTTTTTAGTTTTATTTAATTTTTATTTTTATTTTGTAATAAAAATAAAATCTTTCACGTCTTACAAGTCACTTTCACGTCACTTTTTTAATATTGAGGTCTTGATTTTGTTTATTTTTTTTATTTCATTGTTTTTTTTTAATGTAACTTAGCGATATTGAATATTTGCGTGCGTTATCCAAGTTTTGAGGTAATACAACCAAAAGTGGCATTTCTCGTACTAAAAAACATGCGCCAGGATAGTACCTTTAATGCATGCGTAATAAAAAATCAATTTTATTTGCGCTATAGTTTAATATAGTGATATTAACAGGTTGACTGCCACCTGAATATTTTTGGTTGCTACCACAATTTACAAACACTTGTATGCATTATATTTGCCTTGCACACGCACTCCGATCGGAGTGATCGGCGCGGCGGAAGACACCGAACCACTCCGATCCATTCGGGCACATTCATGGGTCCAATGTTGTCTTTCCCTGCACCAATCAAGTAGACACAAATGTGGAGGGTATAATACGGATATAATACCAAAACTGCGAATTCTTCTGTAAACAGTAGCCATGGGTACTCTTTGGCCATTTAGTGCCAAACAGTCATTTCCAAATGCCCGCGAAGTTGTAAATCTGCCCCGTAAAGTTGTAAGACGAAGAGCTCGAACGCTCAGTGGTGCTTCTTGGACGTCGTGATCCAAGTCTACGACGATTCTCCCCAACTTCGGGCCATCTAGACCAGCAGCATACTATCACCGATACACTACGGCCTACCCTTTCAGCAATAGCACTAACTGAAAACCCCGCTTCTGTAATACCAATATTGCGACCTCTTTCAAAATTACTTAGATGATGATATCTGTACACGACGACGAACACGACCCGTGCTCGTCATCGAACACATTTTTTTAAGTTTTACAAACTGAAACGCCAAACTACTCAGAGGCTACTTAGACATTAGAAACAATTACATTAAAAAATCAGCAGATATCATAATGTTATCGCCAATAGATCTGGAGAACGAGATGGCCAAGGTAACAAATTGATTTCGGCACTATCAAAAAACTGTCTCTGGCCTCATACAGAGGCCAGAGACAGTTTTTTGATAGTGCCGAAATCAATTTAAGCGTTATCTTGCTGAAGAATGGGGTTCTGCAAGGCATTCACATAGGGCACTAACACTGGCTGTAAAATGACGTCAATATACCGCATCGCGTTAAGACTTGCTTCTAAAACAACTAGAGAAGACCGACTACCATACTCTATCGCCCCCAAATCATAATGCCTTGTGTAAGGGCAGTATGTCTTTCAACAGAAAATTGCAAAATTCTGCGTTCATCGCGTCGACGTCTCACTCTTCTGCCACCATCATGAGCCTATAAACAGAACCGAGACTCATCGCTGAAGATAATGTTATTCCATTCATGTTATCTTTCCCTGCACCAATCAAGACTTGCTCTGCGATGCGGCGGAGTAAGAGATGGACACGCTTGTGGATGGTAGGATCTAATACCAAAACTGCGGATTCTTCTGTAAACAGTAGCCATGAATACTCTTTGGTCATTTAGAGCCAAGCAGTCATTTCCCAATGCCCATCATCGTCATCAGCCTTTATCTCCCACTGCTGAGCACCGGCCTCTTCTCTGCCACATATCGAACCTCAACACTAAGATTTGAATGTGGGTAACGTACAGTTTAACGTCGAGTCAGAACGACAAATTTCCAAAGGAGGTGTTAGGAATTTGAGACCTGACTGTTACTTATGCCCGCAATACACGCTACGGTCTACCATACGATCCACCTGCACAGGTTAACTGTGCAGGTTGGCCTGCACACGTAACCTGTGCATGTTTGCCTGCGCAGGTCAAGGTAAAAAAAAGGTCCGCACGTCGTAAAAGCCTTCAGTTCTTTTTGCGATGGCATCTATTGAGGACAATGAAGCACTAGGCCTGGCGATAATTTTGAAGAAAATGGATACAAAAACAGTGAAAAGGAAGCGAGAAACTATGTGTAAGGATTGGTTATTGAAGAAGGAAATTTATAGTCATGTCAACCTATTGAACGAATTAAAATTCACTGCTTGCCATGGAAAACTTAGTAAGAAGAAATCCAGGATATCATGGGCGTAGCCAACGGGGGGTTCAAAATAGGTCCGAAATATCCAAATGGGATGAGGAAAGAGAGATGAGGAGAGACGACTCTCTTCGAGAGAACATGGTGAATGTGGAGTTTGTGGATCTTGTGTCAGTTTTAGAAAGTAAATTGGCACATTTCTGTTATTGTATTTTCTTCAAAGTCCCCCGAAACTAAACCCTGGCTACCCCCACGCAGAAAATACTTTGAACACCGCGAATTTTCCAAAGAAAATTGTCCGAGAAAATTTTATGAATTATCTTAATCCTTTCACGTCGGTTTTTTTTTTTCAAAATTAGTAATAACTACTTTGCTCTTGTTTACTTTAAATGATCACTTTAATGTTTAGTTTTATACATACAGTACTAATACTCTAGGTTATTTGCAGATTCTGGGATATATTTGTCCCACTCACAATCAGACATTAATAATGAGATAATAACAACCCATGAGTCATTGTAGATGGATGGGCCATATATGTCCCAATAGACTCGAAAGGGTTAATGAAGAGGGGAAACTTATTCTTATTAAAAAATGACCTTACTATAAATATAAATATTTTACTTACCTCACAACTATTTTCGTCATCACAATCCAAGTTGGATGAAGATTCCCAGGGAGTGCCTTTAGTTCCAGCTCCAGTGCCCCAGACTTTATAGATTGCTCATATTTCTTTTTTTCCTTCCTAACATTGCGTTTAAAACTATTTATTTTTCTCACAACATGTGATTTCTTTGCATCTGTCACAATTTATTTTACTTTTCTATGAGCAAATTTTAGGCAGCTTCTTTTTTTTGTCTCGATTATGGTACTCTTTGATTTTAGTTTGCCAAAGATCTGGATGCTTTCTATAATAAAATCTTCAAGCACTTTTTTGCTAAAATCAGATGCTGCCATTTTCCCGTGTTGAATACGATGTGTTGCAATACGATGCGAGCGACGCGACAATCGTCCAAAAGATACGCTAGAAAACAACTGACATAACATGCGCAGCCAACCGCCGTACATGCACAAACGCACAGGTACGCCGTCGACAGAATTGGTTTTCGATTTTGGGCCGGTCGCCTGCGCAGGTTCAAAAAACTGCACAGGTCTATTCCCACACTCGCACCGATCTACCTGCGCAGGTATACCTGCATAAGCACACTGTCGAAAGAATTGGTTTTCGATCTTCTCAGGTCGCCTGCGCAGGTTCAAAAAACTGAACAGGTTTATTCCCACACACGCTTCGGTCTACCTGCGCAGGCATACCTGCACAGGTCGATCTCTCCAGTGGACCGTTTTGTGTATGGCGGGCATTAAGCCGGATTGGGGAATTTAGTGTGATTGGATGCAGCCATTAGTTTTTAATTTTTGCTACTTTTGGTTCTGTGGGGATTTGAACTCCAGCTGTCTCACTCAAAGGCCAAGTGCTTAGCTATCTGAGCCACCACCACCACCGCTCAGTGGTGCTTCTTGAACGTCCTGATCCAAGTCTACGTCGATTCTCCCCAGCTTCGGACCATCTAGACCAGCAGCGTACTATCACCGATACACTATAGCCAACCCTTTCCCAATGCCCGCGACGTTTTAAATCTGTAAGACGTTGAAGTTGCCAGATTAGTTAAAGTTGTAAAACGAAGAGCACCATCTTCACGCTCAGTTGGGCTTGTTGGACGTCCTGATCCAAGTCTACGTTGATTCCCTCCAGCTTCGGACCTTCTAGATCAGCAGCGTACTATCATCGATACACTAAGGCCTACCCTTTCAGCAATATCTCGAACCGAAAAGCCGCTTCTCGCATATCAATAATGCGACCCCTTTCAAAATCACTTAGATGATGATATTGTGCCCGACTACGAACTCGGGGCATCTTACTAACTGAAACGTCAAACTACTTGGATATTAGAAGTAATTACATTAAAAATCAGCAGCTCTTCATAAAGCTGACATCAAGAAAAAATACCTTTAAATAGGAACCAAAACAATTGGTTTTTTGATCATCGATGCAGTTCATTTACATGATCAAATTCTGTAAATTTCATTAAAATCGTCCAATAAATACTTGGTGTTTTGTTTTTTAAAGTCAGTATATTTGATTGTTACTTTACTTTTTCGTGTCCGGGGATTTCCGGTGGTGGAGGGATTTGCCACTGTCTGGTGAGACAGTATTACCAGGAAGCGTCGGCATGTTCTGCATATACAGGAGAAAGAGCTCCACATTTGAGTGTTGATGGGTCGCCGTGGTCTCCAAAACCTCATGGCACAATATTTAGTGAACATTTTATTGGAAGAAAAATATCAGACGCGCAAGCACATGTGCAAAATACATCAGTGATTCATAAGTCCTGGCTAGATATTCACGTCTGATAAAACGAAGAACCACAAACGTCGATTAACATCCTTGATTGACTACAAGAGATTGAGTTTGATTTGATTCAATTCCTTCTTCAATTCTCACTTTGATTTGATATGGTATCATCAAATCAACGACCACAAGTGATTGAGTTTGATTTAAATCAATTCCTTCTTCAATTCTCACTTAGATTTGATATGGTATCATCAAATCAAAGTGAGAATTGAAGAAGGAATTGAGTTAATCAAACTCAATCTCTTGTGGTCGATCAAGGATGTTAATTAAGGATGTTCTGCAAGGCATTTACATAGGGCACTAACACTGGCTGAAAAATGTTGTCAATATAACGACTCGCTTCTAAAAAAACTAGAGGAGACCGACTACCATACGCTATCCTCCCCAAACCATAATTCCTTGTGTAAGGGCATTATCTCTTTCTAGAGCAAATTGTAAAATTCTGCGTTCACCGCGTTGACGTAGCACTCTTCTGCGACCATCATGAGCCCATAAACAGAACCGATACTCATCACTGAAGATAATGTTATTCCATTCATGGATCCAATGTTGTCTTTCCTTCCATCAATCAAGTCTTGCTCTGCAATTCTGAGGAGTAAGAGGTACACAAATGTGGACGGTAGGATCTAATACCAATTAAATCAAACTCAATCTCTTGTGGTCGATCAAGGATGTCAAGGCAATGTGTTTTCTGAATTAAATTTAAGGGAAACAATATTTACTTGTAATAGATGTATTTACAGTGATCACTGTGATGGTGAAATCCAAGTGGATATAACAACAACTTCAAGATTGGTAAAGACAGATAATTCCAGAAAGGAAGATAAAAGTTGTTGCACTGACGAAAAATCGTATGAGCACCGGAATAAAAGGCCACGATTTTTTTGGGGTTTCATCAAAAAATTCAATAAATCGTAAATCTTGCTGGTGTGCCATTTAGCAATTTTGAGTTTTTATCAACTACGAAAAAATGTACAGTTACCATCAAAGACCGACATCTTGAGACCAATTTTACTAATGAAAATCAAAACTGTCTTGACATCTTCAGCATTGCGTGTGTTATTCGGTGTACATAGAACCACAATCTCACGAGTATTCAATTCAACCTTACAAAATCTTAATCTTTAGGCCGGATGGTTACTGTACGAGCAACAATTTATATTGTGTTTTGCCCTTTTAAAATCGGTTTCTTCTTCTTCTTTCGAATAGGCCTACTTTGGACCATGCTTGCACAACTGCTATGCTTTGATCTTTGCCCAGAATTGTCGCATCTTCTGCTGGTGTAACTCCTGAATTGAATTTGAACTGAATTGGTTTTTCCTGAATTCCACGGATGCGTCAGGGTGCGTCTCACAGACTGCCCGTTTTGAAGATCTGTTATTCCCAGTTCTTTAATATCCTTCTCGGTTTCTGTCAACCAGGTGGTACGAACCTTCTTGTTTTGCCAAAAGGTGAACAGACGGTTGGTTAGTCGGTTTGGAGACAATCTTACAACGTGGCCATAGAAAGCTGCCCTTCTTTTCCTTGCGCTGTCAGAGAGCATCTCAATATGTTCGTAGAGATCAGAGTTGTGCCGCATGATGTGTAAGACTGATGTGTAGTGCTTAAGTTTCAAAAATCGGTTTCTATAATAACATACATTTTCTTCGTCTTTTAGCTCTACAGCCCAGGATGGGCTTTGGTTTCCTTAACTGTCTCTTTCCAATAGACCTTTTTACGGTTAGTTGAGCGCATGCGCATCCGCCAAGTTTGAAAGGCGGGAATATGAAAGTTTCGGGCAAATAATAAGGTTATACGTCAAAAAATTCGGGCAAAAAAAAAATCGAACTTTAAAGACTTTCATGTCTTCTTCTATCTTATCCTTCCATGTGTCTCGGGATCTTCCTCTACCTCGTGTGCCATGAAGTTTTACCTGAAATATTTCTTTAGGGGCTTTCTTCTATGTTTTTTCCTTTGTCATCCGTATCATGTGTCCGGGCCATCTGATCCTTTAAGCTTTTATGGATCTGACAATATCCTCCTTTCATTAGTTCTTGTAACTCTTGGTTCATTTTTCTCCTTATTCCCTCTTCTTCTCGTCTTGGTCCAAAGACTTTTCCTAGTATTTTTATTTCAAATACTCGGAGGGAGTTTTTATCAGCTTCTGTCATATTCCATATTTCTGAACCATATGCTATCACTGGGCGCATAAGTGTCCGTTTTGTACGGATAATGCGATGCCATTTGACGCATTGAAGTGTAATCCTAGATATTTAAGGCACTTCACCCGTTCGAAGTTATGTTCATCTATCTTTAGGAGTAGGGAAAGATAGTTCCTTCTATTCCCACCGCAACACAATTGACGGATGCAAACCAAAAGAAACACGAATCCTTCGAGATGTGGCTATACAGAAGGATCCTTAGAATATCATGGGTAGATAGAGTGACCAACGAAACAATACTGGAAGGAATGGTGAAGGAAAAAGAAGTGATAAACACAATTAAGAGAAGGAAACTGGAATATCTCGGGCATATAATGAGAAATGACACCAAACTCTTAAAATCCATCCTCCAAGGAAAAGTATTTGAAAAGAGAGGGCCCGGAAGTAGAAGGATATCAAGGCTCAAGAACCTAAGAATATGGTATTCAAAAACAACCACAGAACTGTAAAAAGCAGCAGTCAACAAGGTCATCGTAGCCACGATGGTCGCCAATATTCGAAACGAATAGGCACTAGAAGAAGAAGATTCCCAGCGCCACCAAATGACCGGGAGCCGTGGGGTTACATTTTTTTCAGGATCAGGATGTCGTCTGCATGGCTGCATATTTAGTAGGATTTTGCTATGATCGTACCTTTTCTATTGAAGTCGCCAATTGCGTGTTGTAGGGCAAAATTAAATAGGAGAGCTGATAGCGCGTCTCCCTATCTTACGCCCGTCTTAAAATTCTTCAAATTCTTCGGATTCTGCATTTTGTAATAATACTTTCGCTCTGGACCCTTTCATTGTTGACATAGAAGATTTCTTATTTTAAACACCAGAAGCTCACAAGCGAGTAAAGATTGACACTACTGCTTAAATATTGAGAGCATGACGCCAATGTAGAGTCAACGGTCCTTAACGGTGAGTAAAGTAAGTAACTGATAATTTCTTAAGCAACTTGCCAAGAAAAAAAGTTTTCTTATTGTAAACATGGGAAGCTCTCAAGCGAGTTAATATTGGCACTAATTCTTATTGAGGGCATGGCACCAATGTGGAGTGAGCGGTCCTTAACGGTGAGCACAAGACGCAAATGTGGCGTGATTGGTAAGTAAGTGATTATTTTTAGACGAACTTGCAAATAAAAAGAAGTTTTCTTTTTATACACCAGAAGCTCACAAGCGAGTTTATATTGGCACTAATCCGTAAACATTGAGGGCATGGCGCCAATGTGGAGTGAACGGTCCTTAACGGTGACACAAAAGGGGGTGAGATTGGCGAGTAAGTGATTTCGCAAACTTCTAAAGGAACTGAAAATTAACGAATTCTAGAACGTTAGAAGTTTTTTAGAATTAGACGCCCTTGTGGTGTAAGTCAATCAGTCGGCAGACTAATGACGTCAATGTTGCGTGTTTGATAATATCAGAAACTGTTCGGTCAGATAAGATTAACGACATTGTTGTGTAAGTCAACCAGTAGGCAAACTAATGACGCCAATGTTGCGTGTTTAATAATATCAGAAACTTTTCATCGAGTTAAGATTCACACTGTTGTGTTATAAGTGGTATTTACCAGTCGACAGACTAATGACGCCACTGTTGCGTGTTTAATAATATCAGAAACTTTCCAGCCAATTAAATTTGACGCCATGGTAACGTAAGTCAACCAGTCGACAAACCAATGACGCCAATGTTGCGTGTTTGCAAATATCAGAAATTTTTCAGCCAGTTAAAATTGATTCACATTGTGATTCAAATCAACCAGTCGGCAAACCAATGACGCCAATGTTGCGTGTTTGTTATTATCAGATACTGTTCAGTCTGTTAAGATTGACGCAACTGTGGTGTAAGTGAACCAGTCGGCAAACTAAGGACGCCAATGTTTTGTGTTTGATAACATCAAAAACTTTTCAGCGAGTTAAGACTCACGCCGTTGTGGTGTAAGTGGTCTTTACGAGTCTGAAGACTTATGACGTCAATGTTGCGTGTATATTAATAGCAGAAACTGTTCAGTCTGTTAAGATTGAGGCAACTGATGTGTAAGTAAACCAGTCGACAAACTAATGACGCCAATGTTGCGTGTTTAATAACACCAGAAACTGTTCAGCGAGTTAAGATTCACGCCGTTGTGGTGCAAGTGGTCAAATTTGATTTTGAACGATATTTATTTAAATATTGACTGTTTTGATCCAATACAGGTAATTCTCTTATAACACGAATTCCCTTTAACACGTTTAGAAGCTAGGAAAAACCCTACAATAACATGGTATGTAAAGATACGAATTCGCTCTAAGACGTTTAGAAATTTGATTTTGAACGATATTTGATTAGATATTGACTGTTTTGATCCAATACAGGTAATTCTCTTATAACACGAATTCCCTTTAACACGTTTAGAAACTTGGAGAAACCCTCCTATAACACGGTATCCAATAATACGAATTCGCTAAAGCTTAAACGATATTTATTTAGATGTTGACTCTTTTGATCCAATACAAGTAATTCTCTTATAACACGAATTCGATTTAACACGTTTAGAAACTTTGGGAAACCCTCCTATAACACATTATCCAATAAACGCTCTAAAACATTTAGAAATTCGGTTCTCTAAATTTCTATTCGTCTTTACGAGTCGGAAGACTAATGACGCCAATGTTGCGTATTTAATATGATCAGAAATATCTGTTCAGTTTAAGATTGACGCAATTGTGGTGTGAGTCAACTAGTCTACTTGCGTGTTAGAAGACTGTTCAGTAGAGTATTTACTGGAAAAAGGTCGAGTAATTTGATGAAAAATTTTCACGTATATCCGGCTGATTTGCCAAAAACTGCCAAACAAGAAATATCAATCTAAGTGAGATTTACTTTACTTTTTCGTGTCCGGTGATTTCTGGTGGTGGAAGGATTTGCCACTGTCTGGTGGGACAGTATTACCAGGGAGCGACGGCATGTTCTGCACATACAGGAGAAAATGCACGCGTGGCTCCTTTCGTGCTCCCCCCGAGATGAGATACATCCAGATGAGTAAGTGATGATTTGCAAAAACTTGCCTGAAATCACTATTACATGTAAGATTTGACAATTTTCAATTAACGCCATTGACGCCATTGTGGAGTCAGCAAACCGTCGACACACGAACGATCGAACGACAGTGTGGCATGTTTAGTGAGTATAGACCTAATAGTTCCTCGAAAAACCTTGCACTACTTCTAGTTTACATTTGAGGAATGTCGAAGGCTGAAACATACAGCGATAAACGATAAACAATTTCAACGCACTCACACTGAAAAGTTAATGATGAGTGTAGCCGAGTAGTTTTTCAAGGAACTTTGCAATTGACTTACATTACAATGAACAGTCTACACGACTGGGTGCTCAAGCGATCTGAACAAGGGTTCATATTGGTATTAAGTATAGCCGATAGCATGATAGTTTGCAGCGAGTTTTAAACGGAGACATTGTACTCGGCCGAGTACTCACACAATTTGAATGCTTTGATACGATGTAGCGTGGATAAGTGCTCGGTCGAATAAACTGTTTTGGCCGAATACTCTACAACTTACTCTACACCTGACTTTGCAGACAGTATTCAACGGAGACAGTGTACTCGGCCGAGTACTCACACAGTTTGAAAGCGTTGATACGATGTAGCGTAGATAAGTGCTCGGTCGAAAAAACTGTTTTGGCCGAATGCTCTACACCTTACTCTACACCTCAGTTTGCAGCGAGTGTTCCACGGAGACAGTGTACTCGGCCGAGTACTCACACAATTTAAATGCGTTAATACGATGTAACATGAATAGGTGCTTTGTCGAATAAACTGTCTTGACCGAATACTCTATTCTCGAGTTTGCAGCGAGTGTTCAACGGAGACAGTGTACTCGGCCGAGTACTCACACCATTTGAGTGTGTTGATACCATGTAGCGTGAATAAGTGCTCGGTCGAAAAAACTGTCTTGGCCGAATGCTCTACACCTTACTCTACACCTGAGTTTGCAGCAAGTGTTCAACGGAGACAATGTAGTCGACCGAGTACTCACACAATTTGAATGCGTTGATACGATGTAGCGTGGATAAGTGCTCGTTCTAATAAACTGTATTCGCCGAATACTCTAAACCTTACTCTACACCTGAGTTTGCAGCGAGTGTTCAACTGAGACAGGGTACTCGGCCGAGTACTCAGACTATCTGAATGCGTTAATACGATGTAGCGTGGATAAGTGCTCGTTCGAATAAAATGTCTTCGTCGAATACTCTACACCTTACTTTACACCTGAGTTTGCAGCGAGTGTTCAACGGAGACAGGGTACTCGGCCGAGTACTCACACTATCTGAATGCGTTGATACGATGTAGCGTGGATAAGTGCTCGGTCAAATAAACTTTCTTGGCCGAATACTCTACACCTGAGTTTTGCAGCGAGTATTCAACGGACACAGCGTACTCGGCCGAGTACTCACACAATTAAAATGCGTTGATACAATGTAGCGTGGATAAGTGCTCGGTAGAATAAACTGTCTTGGGCGAATACTGTATACCTTACTCTACACCTGAGTTTGCAGCGAGTGTTCAACGGAGACAGTGTACTCGGCCGAGTACTCACACAGTTTGAAAGCGTTGATACGATGTAGCGTGGATAAGTGCTCGCTCGAATAAACTGTTTTGGCCGAATACTCTACACCTTACTCGACACCTGAGTTTGCAGCGAGTGTTGAACGGAGATTGTGTACTCGGTCGAGTAGCCACACAATTTGATAGCGTTGAAACGATGT
This sequence comes from Phosphuga atrata, assembly GCA_944588485.1. Classification (NCBI taxonomy): domain Eukaryota; kingdom Metazoa; phylum Arthropoda; class Insecta; order Coleoptera; family Silphidae; genus Phosphuga; species Phosphuga atrata. Next base: position 4,539,743 of record OX155902.1, on the reverse strand, counting down.
AGTTTGTAGTTTCTCTACTCCTGAGTTTGCAGCGAGTGTTCAACGGAGACAGTGTACTCGGCCGAGTACTCACACAATTTGAATGCGTTGATAGGATGTAACGTGGATAAGTGCTCGGTCTAATAAACTGTCTTCGCCGAATACTCTACACCTGAGTTTGCAGCGACTGTTCAACGGAGATAGTGTACTCGGCCGAGTACTCACACGATTGGAATGCTTTGATACGAAGTAGCGTGGATAAGTGCTCTGTCGAATAAACTGTCTTGGCCGAATACTCTACACCCGAGTTTGCAGCGAGTGTTCAACGGAGACAGTGTACTCGGCCGAGTACTCACACAATTTGAATGCGTTTATACGATGTGGCGTGGATAAGTGCCCTGTCGAATAAACTGTTTTGGTCGAATACTCTACACCTTACTCTACAGCTGAGTTTGCAGCGAGTGTCCAACGAAGACAGTGTACTCGGCCGAGTACTCACACGATTGGAATGCGTTGATACGAATTAGCGTGGATAAGTGCTCTGTCGAATAAACTGTCTTGGCCCAATACTCTACACCTGAGTTTGCAGCGAGTGTTCAACGGAGAGAGTGAATTCGGCCGAGTACTCACACAATGTTAATGCGTTTATACGATATAGCATCGATAAGTGCTCGGTTGAATAAACTGCCTTCACCGAATACTCTACACCTGAGTTTGCAGCGAGTGTTCAACGGAGACAGTGTACTCGGCCGAGTACTCAGACAATTTGATTGCTTTGATACGATGTAGCGTGCATAAGAGCTCGGTCGAATAAACTGTGTGTAACTGTGATAAGTGCTCGGTCGAATACACTGTCTTGACCGAATACTCTACACCTTAGATTCCAGCGATTGGTTAACGAAGACAGTGTACTCGGCCGAGTACTCACACAATTTGAATGCGTTGATACGATGTAGCGTGCATAAGTGCTCGGTCGAATAAACTGTCTTGGCCGATTACTCTACACCTTACTCTACACTTGAGTTTGCAGAGAGTGTTCAACGGAGACAGTGTACTCGGTCGAGTGCTCACACAATTTGAATGCGTTGATACGATGTAGCGTGGATAAGTGCTCGGTCGAATAAACTGTCTTCACCGAATACTCTACACCTGAGTTTGCAGCGAGTATTCAACGGAGACAGTGTATTCGGCCGAGTACTCACATAATTTGAAAGCGTTGATACGATGTAGCGTGGATAAGTGCTCGGTCGAATAAACTGTCCTGGTCGAATACTCTACATATTACTCTACACCTGAGTTTGCAGCGAGTGTTCAACGGAGACAGTGTACTCGGCCGAGTACTCACACGATTGGAATGCGTTGATACGAAGTAGCGTGGATAAGTGCTCTGTGGAATAAACTGTCTTGGCCGAATACTCTACACCTGAGTTTGCAGCGAGTGTTCAACGGAGACAGTGTACTCGGCCGAGTACTCACACAATTTGATTGCGTTTATACGATATAGCATGGATAAGTGCTCGGTCGAATAAACTGTCTTGACTGAATACTCTACGCTTTAGATTCCAGCGATTGGTTAACGAAGACAGTGTACTCGGCCGAGCACTCACACAATTTGAATGTGTTTATACGATATAGCATGGATAAGTTCTCGGGTGAATAAACTGTCTTGACCGAATACTCTACACCTGAGTTTGGACTCGGCCAGTGACAGTGCACTCGGCCGAGTACTCACACAATTTGAATGCGTTGATACGATATAGCGTGGATAACTGATCGGTCGAATAAACTATCTTGGCCTAATACTCTACACCTGAGTTTGCGGCGAGTGTTCAACGGAGACAGTGTACCCGAGTACACACAATTTGAATGCATTTATAGGATGTAGCGTGGATAAGTGCTCGGTCGAATAAACTGTCTTGGCCGAATAGTCTACACCTTACTTTACACCTGAGTTAGCAGCAAGAGTTCAAGTGAGACAGTGTACTCGGCCGAGTACTCACACAATTTGAATGCGTTTATACGATATAGCATGGATAAGTTCTCGGTTGAATAAACTGTCTTGACCGAATACTCTACACTTTATTCTACACCTGAGTTTGCAGCGAGTGTTGAACGGAGAGAGTGTACTCGGCCGAGTACTCACACAATTTGAATGCGTTTATACGATATAGCATGGATAAGTTCTCGGTTGAATAAACTGTCTTGACCGAATACTGTACATCTGAGTTTGCAGCGAGTGTTCAACGGAGACAGTTGTACTCGGCCGAGTACTCACATAATTTGAATGCGTTGATACGATGTAGTGTGGATAAGTGATCGGTCGAATAAACTGTCTTAGCCGAATACTCTACACCTGACGGGTATTCACTAGCTGTAATTTGTTTATATTTTGAATGTTTAATTAGTATATGAATGAAGTCAACAAAATAAAAAATGCCAATTTGCAAGATGTAAAAAATGGAAATATAAAGGGAAATTTAAGTCAGCAGCGTTAAATATTGTTTAAAATATATGACGCCAACGTGGTGTCATTGGCCGGTATAGTGTTAATTTTCTCATATCTGTCTTGTATTTTGAAACTCGATGAAGTGTTAGAGGACCTCCAGTGTGATATTACGCTCAAAAAATGAAAAGAACGAAATTGAGGAGAAACCAAGTTTGAAAATTTGTGCGCTTGAGTTTGGGTAAATAGTCAATAAAGTACTTGTCCGATTTTTTTCGCAAAAAAAAAACAGAAAATATAAGAAATATTTAAAAACAAGTCTGTTTTCTGTAGAATAAGAGATTATTAGTTTTATTTTATGTAATAATGGTAATATAACCAAGTTTAGTTTCTCTAAGTTTAGCAAGCGAAGCTTTTATAATTTTTACGCATTCTGCCTAGAAACAAATCTTCGTAGGTTCTTTCCATTATTTTTTTTCCAAAAATTCATTAAAATTTTGTACAATTATTTCTTTCTTTCCCAATTAATTTTATTTGTTATTATTATTTCAAGTTGTTTTTGTTCTAGATTTTCCTAAAAATCCTGGCTCATATTGAGCAAATTATAGAAGAAACACTGAAATGGTGTATTCTAAAAAAACATGTACAGTATAATCTCGGTAATTCGGACGTTGGGTAATCGGGCGACACGTCCAGTAATCGGGCGATCTGGAGACCACTTGCACTCTTCCCTTCTACCACTCGTTCTTATATTCCGGTGGTTGTCTGGTCCCATATGTGTCGGATTATCGAGATTATACTGTAATTTTAAAAACATTACAACAAACAATTCTATAAGGAATGCTATAAATAAAACTTGCATTTATGCTTCTGCCAAACACAATATTGCTATCGTTTTTTATTTAAGAATATTAGAACAAAACATCCGTCTGTTCAAAATTAAAATGGACATCTTCCATGTATAAAACACAATAAGCCTTGTAAATTAAGCTTAATCACAATAAATTGAGTTAAATAAACAAGTTTAAATTAAGGTATTTGATTAATAGATAAATTCTACATTTAATTTAACTAATTTACCTAGTTTTCTGGTTGTTTAAAACGTTAACGCCGGCGTGTACCACCGGTGGTACACGCCACCTGCTAGACTAAAACACAATACCGAGCGCCGGCGTCAACGTGTTTTGTGAACGGCGATGTTTTCTTCTAACATTATTCCCTTTAATTTAGTTTAAACGAAATAAAAATTATATAAGATAAGTTATATCAAATATTGATTGTATTATATATTATAGTATCATGTATACAACAGGCTGTTTTACTGTATATCTAATTTTAAAATAAATATGCAATATGGCCAATTTTGTAATTCTTGTATTCGTCATTTTTCGTTGTTTCTCTTCTTATTTTAGCGTGTTATTACTATTATCAATTAAACTTTAATTTTATTTTTCATTTGATCCATACTTGAGATGCCATTTAAAATATGTTCAATAAATATTATTAAAAAAAATTAAAACAAATTGTTTTTTTATTTATTTATATATTGTTGAGATTGAAGGTTTCGATTTTATTAAATAGTGACATTTGTATCTTTTCTTCAAAGATAATTTCTAGGAAATCATTGTATACATATCGTCAACAAAGTTGACATCATTAGTATAACTAATCTTTCTAAAAAAAACATTTCTTAAAAACAACTAATTCACTGGCAAACACCACGACTGATATTGAATTACATTAAGAAAGTTTTTGAGTTCTATATAACCCTGTAATTTTCCCAGAAAAAAAACTGGTTGGAATGAAATGCAATCTGGAAGTCCAATTTTCGACCAGCCGGGGCCCTATATCATATGTTGGCATCCAGAACCAACGTCGTTGGTTTATTGGCGTACAGAAAGTAGTCCATAGGTGCGATGTCTTACGACCGTGAAGGCCAATTCAACGGTCCGTTACGCGATATTATGCGATTGTGCGTATCAACGAATGTTTTCTACAATAAATTCGTTGTGTCGCTCGATGTGTGAGATGTTGCACCGTCTTGTTGGAACCAAAACTCCTCCAGATTAACGCCATTCAACTGGGGAAAGAAAAAGTCAGCAATCATGGATAGTGCTCTCCATGGACTGTCACGTATTAGGTTCTTCATCTTTAAAGAAATATATGCCATTGATCCCACCAGCCCATAAAGCACAACAAACAATGTATTTTTGTTGATGTAACTGCGTCTAAATAATGGCTTTTGGATCAAGAACCATCTTGTTTTCGGCCCATTCCACGAATGTACGATGCATATGATGGTCAAGCGGCTTCAGCTCATACACGAGCTGTATCATGTTAGTTCGTAAACCGAGATATTCTCGCAAAATCTTTCATAAGGTGGATCGACACTGCTCCAATTGCTGTGCACGATGGCGAATCGACTCATTCGAGTTCTCCTCAACACATTGCTTAACAGATGCTACAACTTCTTCGGTGTGCAATGTACGATGTGTCTGCGGATGCACATTATCAATCAGAGTATGCGTAGTGCGAAACCGATTCATGTTTTTTCGAATAACCTGCTCCAATGGACGATTATTTCGATTGTAAAATGGACCTAGCGCACGGTAAGATTCGCTAAGTAAACCACGACTTTTGAAGTAAATTTGCACAATTTGCAAGCGTTGTTCTGGCGTAAGTCTAGTCATGATGAAATGGCAAAACATACTGAGCAGAAATCAGCTGTCACCTATCAAATTGACTGTCACTAGAAACAGTGTTGCCAGGTCGAAGAACAAACCTCTAAAAAAATATACAATATACTATCACCAACATATACTCAAAAAGGCAAGGAAAGTGAAGGCTAAGGTAAAGAATACATGATTGTTTTAAAATTTAATGTTGCTGAGTTTTTACCTGGTGTAACTGTTGTTAATCGTCTCTGGCACTCTTTAACTAAGATCCGAAAGCAAAAAATTAAGCTTTTACGTTGTCTACGTTGGTTCAATAAATATTCGTGTTTTTGTTGAAAATAATTGTTGACATTTTCAAGATGACAGACAGTAAATGCGAATGCAACTAACTCGACGTTGCCACGTTTATTATTGTTTTTAAAGAAAAATATTATCCCTTATGCATATCAAAATACCAAACCTTTTTTTAGAATGGCGAATTTTAATCAAAAGTTTGGTTGACAATAAAGAAAAACGAGACAATACAATTTTAACAGGAAACAATACAAATAAATTGGAATTTTTTTAAAAAAATACAGAAAAACCCCTAATACCTAATTTCCGCTCTAAGAAATCCGTCAATCCTGAAATTAAACATTTAGGATATATTCCAATGTTGTTAAAGATATAAAAAAGCGGTACTTATGTATTAACGCCACCCCCACAGAAATTGCATGCACTTTGTAGTTATTTTGTCTTGATGTCCGCGCGTATGTTATCTTGATTTATCTGCCCGCTTTGCGGCGGGCAACCTAATCTAACCGGGCTTAAACCAACGGTCCTTGGCACATTGTTCTATATTGGATCAAGAATTCGCGCTGCCGCGCGTATGTTGTATGTCGTATGTCATATGATGTATTTGTTTACAATGTAGCAAGGACCGTTGAATCAATCAATAATAATAAACGTGGCAACGTCGAGTTAGTTGCGTTCGCATCTACTATCTGTTATCTTGAAAATGTCAACAATTATTTTCAACAAAAACACGAATAGTTATTGAATCAACGTAGCCAACGTAGAAGCTTAATATATGCTTTCTGATCTTATTGTTAGTTAAAGACGATTAACAACAGTTACACCAGGTAAAAAGTCCGCAACACTCATTTTCAAAACAATCCCGTATTCTTTACCTTACCCGTAGTATTTAATGATAAAATCAAACTCATACCCGTTGATAATTATGGGCATATTAATCTTGTTGCTCTGATTGATGTCCTATTATGTGCTTCATCGCTTCATTAAAGCTTATTATTGGTGTGGATTACATACCTGCTGATGTCTCAAATGAAGACCTTGAAAAGTTTATTTCTGCCTTCTGCCTTCAATCAATCAATCTCCTTCGCCAAACAACAATTAATTATCGTTGGCGATTTTAACATTCTTGATGTTTACAGCGCTGGTACACCGCTGTTAGAATAAATCTCACTGTTTGCAACAATTTAAGGAAATATTAGCTAATACTAAATCTTGCAGATTATTCCTTAAGTTGCTGATATCATATATTGGGTAATGTCGAGGATTACACAAATCAATGCTTGGATAAATTTCTGCCTAATGAAGCTTCCTCTGCGTCCTCCTCTGCTTCAATTAAAGCTTCCTCTGCTTCAAAGTTTCCTACATGGTATACCCCTAAAATAAGGTTTCTCTTGCAGCTAAAAGAACGATATAGGAAGAATTGGTCAAGAACTGGTGATCGCCTATTTTACGACAAATACAGTCGACTTCGCAAGTACACTAAAGCTAAAATTACTGATAGCTATAAGAGTTAAATTCATACGATGGAAACCAATATTAAGAAAAATCCAACTGACCATAGGTGCGATGTCTCACGACCGTGAAGGCCAATTCAATGGTCCGTTACGCGAGATTATGCGATTGTGCGTATCAACGAATGTTTTCTACAATAAATTCGTTTTGTCGCTCGATGTGTGAGATGTTGCACCGTCTTGTTGGAACCAAATCTCCTCTAGATTAACGCCATTCAACTGGGGAACGAAAAAGTCAGCAATCATGGATAGTGCTCTCCATGGACTGTCACGTATTAGGTTCTTCATCTTTAAAGAAATATATGCCATTGATCCCACCAGCCCATAAAGCACAGCAAACAGTGTATTTTTGTTGATGTAACTGTGTCTAAATAATGGCTTTTGGATCAAGAACCATCTTGTTTTCGGCCCATTCCACGAATGTACGATGCATATGATGGTCAAGCGGCTTCAGCTCATACACGAGCTGTATCATGTTAGTTCGTAAACCGAGATATTCTCGCAAAATCTTTCATAAGGTGGATCGACACAGCTCCAATTGCTGTGCACGATGGCGAATCGACTCATTCGAGCCCTCCTCAACACATTGCTACACAGGTGCAACAACTTCTTCGGTGTGCAATGTACGATGTGCAATGTAATCAATCAGAGTATGCGTAGTGCGAAATCGATTCATGGTTTTTCGAATAACCTGCTCCAATGGACGATTATGTCGATTGTAAAATGAACCTAGCGCACGGTAAGTTTCGCTAAGTGAACCACGACTTTTTAAGTAAATTTGCACAATTTGCAAGCGTTGTTCTGGCATAAGTCTAGTCATGATGAAATGGCAAAACATACTGAGCAGAAATCAGCTGTCACCTATCAAATTGAATGTCACTAGAAACAGTGTTGCCAGGTCGAAGAACAAACCTCTAAAAAAATATCCAATATACTATCACCAACATATACTCAAAAATGCAAGGAAAGTGAAGGCTAAGGTAAAGAATACATGCTTGTTTTGAAATTTAATGTTGCGGAGTTTTTACCTGGTGTAACTGTTGTTAATCGTCTTTGGCACTCTTTTACTAAGATCCGAAAGCAAAAAATTAAGCTTTTACGTTGTCTACGTTGGTTCAATAAATATTCGTGTTTTTGTTGAAAATAATTGTTGACATTTGCAAGATGACAGACAGTAAATTCGAACGCAACTAATTCGACGTTGCCACATTTATTATTGTTTTTAAAGAAAAATATTTTCCTTCTGCATATCAAACCAACACTTTTTTTGGAATAGCGTATTTTAATCAAAAGTTTGGTTGACAATAAAGAAAAACGAAACAATACAATTTTAACAGGAAACAATACAAATAAATTGGATTTTTTTCAAAAAATTACAGAAAAACCCCTAATACCTAATTTCCGCTCTAAGAAATCCGTCAATCCTGAAATTAAACAATTAGGATATATTCCAATGTTGTTAACGATATAAAAAAGCGGTACTTATGTATTAACGCCACCCCCACAGAAATTGCATGCACATTGTAGTTATTTTGTCTTGATGTCTGCGCGATTGTTGTCTTGATTTATCTGCCCGCTTTGCGGCGGGCAACCTAATCTAACCGGGCTTAAACCAACGGTCCTTGGCACATTGTTCTATATTGGATCAAGAATTCGCGCTGCCGCGCGTATGTTGTATGTCGTATGTCATATGATGTATTTGTTTACAATGTGGCAAGGACCGTTGAATCAATCAATAATAATAAACGTGGCAACGTCGAGTTAGTTGCGTTCGCATCTACTATCTGTCATCTTGAAAATGTCAACAATTATTTTCAACAAAAACACGAATATTTATTGCACCAACGTAGACAACGTAGAAGCTTACTATATGCTTTCTGATCTTATTGTTAGTTAAAGACGATTAACAACAGTTACACCAGGTAAAAAGTCCGCAACACTAATTTTCAAAATAATCCCGTATTCTTTACCTTACCCGTAGTATTTAATGATAAAATCAAACTCATACCCGTTGATAATTATGGGCATATTAATCTTGTTGCTCTGATTGATGTCCTATTATGTGCTTCATCGCTTCATTAAAGCTTATTATTGGTGTGGATTACATACCTGCTGATGTCCCAAATGAAGACCTTGAAACGTTTATTTCTGCCTTCTGCCTTCAATCCATCAATCTCCTTCGCCAAACAACAATTAATTATCTTTGGCGATTTTAACATTCTTGATGTTTACAGCGCTGGTACACCGCTGTTAGAATAAATCTCACTATTTGCAACAATTTAAGAAAATATTAGCTAATACTAAATCTTGCAGATTATTCCTTAAGTTGCTGATATCATTATATTGGGTAATGTCGAGGATTACACAAATCAATGCTTGGATAAATTTCTACCTAATGAAGCTTCCTCTGCGTCCTCCTCTGCTTCAATTAAAGCTTCCTCTGCTTCAAAGTTTCCTACATGGTATACCCCTAAAATAAGGTTTCTCTTGCAGCTAAAAGAAGGATATAGGAAGAATTGGTCAAGAACTGGTGATCGCCTATTTTACGACAAATACAGTCGACTTCGCAAGTACACTAAAGCTAAAATTACTGATAGCTATAAGAGTTAAATTCATACGATGGAAACCAATATTAAGAAAAATCCAACTGACCATAGGTGCGATGTCTCACGACCGTGAAGGCCAATTCAACGGTCCGTTACGCGAGATTATGCGATTGTGCGTATCAACGAATGTTTTCTACAATAAATTCGTTGTGTCGCTCGATGTGTGAGATGATGCACCGTCTTGTTGGAACCAAAACTCCTCCAGATTAACGCCATTCAACTGGGGAACGAAAAAGTCAGCAATCATGGATAGTGCTCTCCATGGACTGTCACGTGTTAGCCGGCATCATCTTTAAAGAAATATATGCCATTGATCCCACCAGCCCATAATACACAGCAAACAGTGTATTTTTGTTGATGTAACTGCGTCTAAATAATGGCTTTTGGATCAAGAACCATCTTGTTTTCGGCCCATTCCACGAATGTACGATGCATATGATGGTCAAGCGGCTTCAGCTCATACACGAGCTGTATCATGTTAGTTCGTAAACCGAGATCTTCTCGCAAAATCTTTCATAAGGTGGATCGACACAGCTCCAATTGCTGTGCACGATGGCGAATCGACTCATTTGAGCCCTCCTCAACACATTGCTACACAGATGCAACAACTTCTTCGGTGTGCAATGTACGATGTGCAATGTAATCAATCAGAGTATGCGTAGTGCGAAAACGATTCATGGTTTTTCAAATAACCTGCTCCAATGGACGATTATGTCGATTGTAAAATGGACCTAGCGCACGGTAAGTTTCGCTAAGTGAACCACGACTTTTGAAGTAAATTTGCACAATTTGCAAGCGTTGTTCTGGCGTAAGTCTAGTCATGATGAAATGGCAAAACATACTGAGCAGAAATCAGCTGTCACCTATCAAATTGACTGTCACTAGAAACAGTGTTGCCAGGTCGAAGAACAAACCTCTAGAAAAATATCCAATATACTATCACCAACATATACTCAAAAAGGCAAGGAAAGTGAAGGCTAAGGTAAAGAATACAGGATTGTTTTAAAATTTAATGTTGCGGAGTTTTTACCTGGTGTAACTGTTGTTAATCGTCTTTGGCACTCTTTAACTAAGATCCGAAAGCAAAAAATTAAGCTTTTACGTTGTCTACGTTGGTTCAATAAATATTCGTGTTTTTGTTGAAAATAATTGTTGACATTTTCAAGATGACAGACAGTAAATGCGAACGCAACTAACTCGACGTTGCCACGTTTATTATTGTTTTTAAAGAAAAATGTTATCCCTTATGCATATCAAAATACCAATCCTCTTTTTAGAATAGCGAATTTTAATCAAAAGTTTGGTTGACAATAAAGAAAAACGAAACAAAACAATTTTAACAGGAAACAATACGAATAAATTGTAATTTTTTCAAAAAATTACAGAAAAACCCCTAATACCTAATTTCCGCTCTAAGAAATCCGTCAATTCTGAAATTAAACAATTAGGATATATTCCAATGTTGTTAAAGATATAAAAAAGCGGTACTTATGTATTAACGCCACCCCCACAGAAATTGCATGCACATTGTAGTTATTTTGTCTTGATGTCCGCGCGTATGTTGTCTTGATTTATCTGCCCGCTTTGCGGCGGGCAACCTAATCAAACAGGGCTTAAACCAACGGTCCTTGGCACATTGTTCTATATTGGATCGAGAATTCGCGCTGCCGCGCGTATGTTGTATGTCGTATGTCATATGATGTATTTGTTTACAATGTGGCAAGGACCGTTGATCAATCAAAATCAATCAAAAATAATAAACGTGGCAACGTCGAGTTAGTTGCGTTCGCATCTACTATCTGTCATTTTGAAAATGTCAACAAATATTTTCAACAAAAACACGAATATTTATTGAACCAACGTAGACAACGTAGAAGCTTAATATATGCTTTCTGATCTTATTGTTAGTTAAAGACGATTAACAACAGTTACACCAGGTAAAAAGTCCGCAACACTAATTTTCAAAATAATCCCGTATTCTTTACCTTACCCGTAGTATTTAATTATAAAATCAAACTCATACCCGTTGATAATTATGGGCTTATTAATCTTGTTCCTCTGATTGATGTCCTATTATGTGCTTCATCGCTTCATTAAAGCTTATTATTGGTGTGGATTACATACCTGCTGATGTCTCAAATGAAGACCTTGAAACGTTTATTTCTGCCTTCTGCCTTTCTTCCTTAATTAATTATCGTTGGCGATTTTAACATTCTCGATGTTTACAGCGCTGGTACATCGCTGTTAGAATAACGATGTAAATTTTCTAAAAACGCGGATTGCGGAGGGTGGTTGACAAATTAATATTGAAATGTTAAACAACGTTTACAAACAATTTAGAAAAAGAGTTGAAGATGTGGAATGATTGTACAAATAAAAATTAAATGATTGTTTATTATTACACACAGTTTACAGGCCTTTTATCAGAACACGCGAAACATGCATGACTACTTGTTCTACCTGTTCTTCCAGTACTACATCATTCTTTCACTAACGCCTCTCTTCCTTTCTTCAGTTCACTTCGGTTTTTGGGCTTTAGGTGCTGTTTTATCTGACATCACTTCCCACTTGTATACCTTGTGTCTAAATACGCCTTTGTCTATGATATCAGCTGAGTCTATCTGTGCTCTTTCGAGATCAATTTTGACTTGTGCCATCCAGGGTGTAGTGGTCTTGATGCCCCGGATCTACCTGAAGATTATGTTGGTGAGTCTGGTCTGTGGAAGTCTGCTGATGTGTCCACAAATTTTAGTCGCCTCTTTCTAATGTTCGCTGCGATGTTGGAGAACTTCTCTGTGGTACTCCTGGAGTGAAGCGTATAGCCTTATTTATTATTATTATTTAAAGAAATCGCATTTTTTCTTGTTAAAATAAAGGAAATAATAACACTTAATAACTAATAGTTTACGTAAATTATCTTTTATTATAAACAATTACATGAACTACAGTGCGTGCATGTCGGATGTGCAAATTCTATTTGCCAAATATACACAATATTACATCTATTTGTACAATTAACAGTAATACTAATTTAATGACTAGATAAGTAATACCTTTATTATATGTTGATACGTTTTATACATAGGGTTGGCAACTAATTGCGGCTTTAAAAAATAAATAAATTACAGGGTGTTTCAAAAAGAATATACGTTTTACAAAGTATTATTTTGTCCAAAGTATCGATCGCTGCACCACGGCTCGGTAGTTTATATTATTAGCTGCTAGAAGATGCTAGAAGATTACAAACTATGCGTCCCGAACAAACGCAAACGTCTGGCATTTTACAACGAGACTAAAAAATATATGCATGCGAAATACGTATATTCTTTTTGAAACTCCCTGTATTACTAGTTACCAATCCCAATATTTCATATTTATTTTATTAATAATGAGATCACAATGTGGATAAAACAATTATTTTTACATAAGTTAAGAATTAAATAAAGGAAACGATATAAACTACAAAGTAAAGTGCATAATTTTTTTACTAATAATTGATAATTTATAACTAATATCACCTTCATTTTGATCTTTTGAGAAATAAATAAAAATTTCCATTTGAAAATTGTAAATACATTTAAACACAATATAATTCAAGACTTATTACAACGGTCGGCGAAAAGTAATTTGAGTTTTCCGACTAAAAGTGTGAAAACACTTATTTAGTGAAATTTTTAGTGAAATTATTTAGTGAAAACGTTATCATTTTACGCTGAACGTTATAAGGCAATAAGTGTGTGTAGTAATTACGCAATAAGTGTACCAATCGTTCAGTATTAAACAATTAGGTACTTACGTATTAACGCCACCACCGCTATATATTGGATCGAGAGTTCGCGCTGCCACGCGTATGTTGTCTTGATTTATCTGTCCGCTTCGCGGCGGGCAACCTAATCTAACCGGGGTTAAAAAATAAACAGTTTTTTGAGTTTTAAAAATGTTTTAATTTTAAATAAAATGTTTTATTTTATGATTTATCATAAAAATTTTAGGTGTAGATTGGCGGCATTTAAAAATGTAGCGGTGGTGGCGTTAATACGTAAGTACCAATAATTATTACACAGCAAAATTTCGATTGGAAAATATTTGCAAGAAACCAAAAAGTGAACGTAACGTATGTTTCGGACACAATTAAAATACGTTTTTTGAAAAAAAAAATTCCAGTTTGAGACAGCAAAAAATGAATTCAGACAAATTCAGAATGTTTTTAATATACAGACAGTTTAAAATTCTGAACAGCAAAGCTGCACTGATGAATGGTAAATCTCGAAACGCGTCTGCAGGTGGCTATTCACCATTATTAAGTTAAATAGAAAGATATGATCTTAAAAACCACGTTATTTATCTAGTTCTTGTTTAGTGCCAGGAATGTAGACTGGGGATAGTAAATTGCATACAAATATCTGTGGTATAATTCAATACCCTGCGTGGTATTAACAAAGGAAGTACAGTGGGTTAGGGGGTAGGTTAGCTTTCAAAAGAGGTGCCACTTAACATACCTTTCCATTTGAAAAAAAAGTCGGAGGTGTCTGGGCACTTCCGGGAACAGCTAAACAAACAGCATATACATAGAAATGAGGGCTAGAAAAAACAATACCTTCTCTTGCAGACTCCAGGTGCTTCTTTCCACGCTTCACTTCAGAGCCCATCCAATCCTCCCGATTTTCTTGGCTTTAGGGAATTTATAACTTCCTCCACCTGTGATATCCTCGGCGAGCTCTTCCTAAATTATCTTCTCACCTTGACCGCTTCGCAATCCCTCCTAGCATCATCATGAAGTGATTCACTCCTCTATCGCAATGCTCTTGGGTATTCTTTCCATCCTTCTCCTTTTCTCTCACGAATTTCCACAGCTCAGCTTCCGTCTTAATTTTACGTACCCGCTGCTTCTCCTTTACCTCCCAAAGCTCCCATTTCTTCTCTACTTTTTGCAGTTACGTTTTCGCTTCCAGCACGTGCACTTTGAGCCCTTTTCCCTTTCTCCATTCTCTTATCATCATCATCATCAGTAGTGCTACAGCCCTTCAGGGCTTCGACTTTCTCCAGCCTCGTCCGCCATCCTTTCCGGTCTCTGGCACGGACCTTCCAGTCAGCTGCACCAATTTTTCTGGCATCCTCAGAAACCTTTCTAGTCCTATAGGCCATCTCAGCCTTGGTCTCTCTCAACCGCTTCCAGCACGTGCACTTTGAGCCCTTTTCCCTTTCTCCATTCTCTCATCACCATCATCATCAGTAGTGCTACAGCCCTACAGGGCCTCGACTTTCTCCAGCCTCGTCCGCCATCTATTCCGGTCTCTGGCACGGACCTTCCAGTCAGCTGCACCAATTTTTCTGGCATCCTCAGAAACCTTTCCAGTCTTTCCATCTCAGCCTTGGTCTTTCAACTGCCGGTTGGTATGGCCTCAAAGTTTCTTCGCGTTGGCACGTTGTTGTCATAGCGTGCTCCATTCTCTCATAGCTTCTCGAAACCTTTGCTTTACGTTCCGCACTTCATAGTCGCACCATGCTCTGCCTGGATACACTTCCTTGATTTTCTTCTTGACTTCATTTTATTTGCCATCATGTCTATATCATATATGGTGTTCCACTCTACCTCTTCTAATTTCCTTCTGTATTGTTCTGCCGCCTCCTTATCCCACCTGGCTACCCATTTCTCCGCCTTAACTTCCTTCTCCCTTTGCTGCTTCAACGACACCATTCCCGGCATGTGATCCGACTCACTTCTTATTCCGAGTTCCAACGGGTTTTGTTTGCCGCATCATTAGTAATTATCAGATTAAAAAACCTATTGCACCAACAAACGTAAATTCTCCTTCCCAGTCGCCCTCAATACACCCAAAATTTGTTTATCTTCTTCGTGCATTGTTCCTCTTCTTCATGCATTGTCCCTCTTCTTCTTGCGTTGCTCCTCTTCTTCATACATTGTCACTCTTCTTCATGTTCCTCTTCGGCACTTTCCAGCCTTTTAAGGCCCCAGGTGTGGACGGACTAGTTCCTGCCTTCCTACAAAAGGGAGAGAGAGAACTAATGCCGTATCTTCTAAATATCTTTAGAAGTAGTTTAGCGCTCGGATATATACCGGAGCTATGGAGAAGGGCTAAGGTGGTATTTATACCGAAGGTGGGAAAGAAAGACACCACTCAACCGAAGTCATTTAGACCCATTAGTCTAACATCTTTTATGTTAAAGACAATGGAGGAGGTGATTGATAATTTCCTTAGGACTACAGTGCTGGTAGGTACACCACTACACAAGAGTCAGCATGCTTACAGAGCAGGGAAATCCACAGAAACCGCCCTGTATCAGCTGGCAAACGAAATAGAAGCAGCACTAGAGACAAATGAAGTAGCGATATGTGCCTTGTTGGATATAGAGGGAGCTTTTGACAACATCTCACACGAAGCTGTCAAGGCGGCCCTCGAAAGAAGGAATATCGACAGCACTATCTCAAAGTGGATGGGAGAAATGCTGAGAACTAGAATGGCGGAGACACAAGTGGGAAGAGATACCATTAAGATATCCACAACTCGAGGGTGCCCACAGGGAGGTGTACTATCACCGCTAATCTGGAGCCTGGTAGTTGATGAACTACTGGTTAGGCTAAACAACCTAGACATCAAATGTCAAGGTTACGCCGATGACACAGTCATAATGACCAGAGGAAAATGTGAGGGAACGCTCTGTGAAATTGTTCAGAGAGGTCTCAAAGTAACTAGTAGATGGTGTCAAACAGTGGGACTGAGACTCAACCCGAGCAAAACCACGGTGATACCATTTACTAGAAGGAGAAAACTAAACTGCCTACATCCCATACTCATAGATGGGAAGGCAGTAGAATACCAACAGGAGATAAGGTATCTGGGTATCACACTAGACGATAGCAAACTCCTATGAAATAGACACGCTGAGGCAGCGGTAGGTAAAGCCAAACGCGCCCTAATAGTGTGCAGAAATCTGGCAGGAAAAACTTGGGGTTGTAACCCCACTATCCTGCGATGGATGTACACCATGATAGTGAGACCTGCAATCACTTATGGGGCAATTGCGTGGGGAAGTAGAATCAAGCTGGCCTCTATGAGGAAACAGCTTGAGAAGATTCAAAGACTGGCGTGTGTCTGCATCACGGGGGCGATGGGGTCGTGTCCGACAGCAGCATTGGAGCTGCTGCTGGATCTGACTCCGCTGCACCTTGTGGTGGAAAGCGCCGCCAGATCGGCGATCGTAAGGTTCAGCAAGGAAGGAATGGGCAGAGGTAAAATAATCGGGAGCAAAGACCGAAACAGCCTCGCTGCCAAGATCCCCTGGCTGGAATTACCAAAAGACGTAATGGTATGCAAATACCACTTCGAGAAAAACTACACAACAATGTGTAGTAGTAAAGCCGATTGGAGCGACGAATCCTCAGCACACCACATAGAACAAAATGCCATCAAGTGGTATACAGATGGTTCGAAGACAAAGGAAGGCACTGGTGCAGGAGTGTTTGGACCTCGTACCAGATACTTCGAATCCATGGGAACATCCCCAAGTATCTTCCAAGCAGAGGTACACGCAATCGAAAGATGTGCACAGTTTAACCTCGACAGGAATTACCGCAAAAAAACGATTTGCTATCCTGTCAGACAGCCAAGCAGCCATCAATGCCATTAGCTCATACACCATCAGATCCAAACTGGTATGGGACTGTGTGGGGAAGCTGAACAAGCTTGGCAGGGATAATAAAGTAACGCTATACTGGGTACCAGGACACACTGGTATACGCGGAAACGAAGAAGCCGATCACCTAGCAAACAAGGGATCCAGTAGCCCATTTATAGGTCCGGAACCCTTTTGCGGTATGAGTGTGAACACCATCTACAAAAGTTTAGGTGAAGAAACAAGAGGTAAATGGATGAAAACCTGGAAAGAACTTCCAGGGCTAAGGCAATCCAAAGTGATGCTGGGATCTTTTAACCAGAAGAGAACTAAAGCTTGCCTGAAACTAAGCAGGAACAAGCTCAGAATTCTGACAGGAGCCCTGACGGGACACTGCAGACTTAGGAAACATCTCAAGCCCCTAGGCATAGAGGAGGATGACGGATGCAGTTTCTGTGGCTCAGCAGAGGAAACCCCAATACATCTGTTCAAAGACTGCGGAGCATTACTCCGCCAGAGACAGATGTACCTTGGGGCTCACTGCTTGAACACAGAGGAGCTGCAGGCCTTGAATCCCACCCAGATCCTGAAATTCCTAAAGGAATCAGGATTAGAGGAGACGCTCTAAATGGGTAAGTACACCAACACTTGGAGGAGGAGAGTGGGGTACAATAGATCTATAAAGGTCCAGTACAAGTCGTCACCACCATATCTACAATCTACAATCCTCTTCTTCATGCATTGTTCCCCTTCTTCTTGCATTGTTCATCTTCTTCTTGCATGATGCTCATTATGCTCATTATGTCCCTTTTTACATCCAAACTTTCTAATTTTAACTTAATATAGGGCATATAGGCCCATATAATGGGGCCTTTACTTTCACTTTAATCCCTATTCGAGACAAGGCAGGTCAAGTCTCTGCGATACGCCGCAGCGTTCAAAATTTACTACATAGTGAAATCTGTGAAAAATTGATTTCTTTAAAACCATTATTTATCAAGCGACGTGGAAAATTTCAAAGTGTGTCTGAAAGTGTTTTCCCTGCTGGTTGTAAATATACAAATTGCAGTTTGCTAGCTGCTTCCGTTCGCGAGATATGACTTGATGAAATTGGCAAAATCGAGCGACATTTCGCGAAATTTGGTCGCCCGAGCACAGAACTGGCAAACTAATTAATATTTTTAAGGAAATCTAAGTGCACCCATAGGGAAACTTACTGGAGACGATCCGTTTTTCAATTATCTGCAACCGTTCTCGAGATATGGACTTGTGAAGTAGAAATTCTGTAAAATTTCAATTCAGGATCTGGCGATGAAAAACTGAATATCTCCAAATAATTTAAACACCTATTTGCTAGTCTTGTCGTCTATTTTCAGTGTGTCGAAAATGATTTCGCTAGGATTTGTAGTTTCAGAGAGGTTGGCAAAAAACCGAAAACGCACTTTTTCTGATCAAAACGTTGGATTTTTACTTTTGGGATTTCAGGTTCTTGGTGGGATTCAAAAATTGCAACCCTTTTTCGTTCAAGCAGTGGAGCCAAGGTACATCTTTCACTTACGGATCAGTGCTTTGCACTCCAGTGAAGGCTGAGCTGCAGAATCCGCATTAGTCATTGTCAATCAAGACTAAGGTCTTGAGGTGTTTTCTCAAAAACACAAAGTCTGCCGTGGTATGTCAGGGCTCCTGGCAGAAGTCTTGTACCTGTTTAGTGTCAGACAATCTTTTGTTCTTTTCTGGTAAAAAAAAATCCCAGCATAACTTTGGATTGTCTAAAATTACATTTCGTCTACAACTAACATTTCGTCCAAGAGATTGTAAAAAATGTCATCTTAGATTCCTTTTCCAAAAACTTCCTTTTTCTTGCTTTACTTCCAGTTTCTTATATCATTTCATCATCATCATCATCATCATCTTATATCATTTCATTCAATAGATATATAAAACACCTGCTACATTTCTCTCCTAGTGCCAATATTCATCTTCTGCATGCAATATTTCTCTTCTCAAATAACTATTTTCGTGTAAACCACCTTTTTTTATTTATGAAACACTGTTAGTAAGTATTCTTCTACAAAACATCTACAACTTTGAAATATTTAACGTGGGCCTCCTGGTAGACCCGATTTCCGACAGCAAAATCAAAAAAATTCCGCTCACCAAGGATTTGACCAAAGATGTCATTGAGGAAGCGATTGCCATGAAGTGTCCACTCATCTCATATAATCCCAATATTTTTCCTCTTCTTCATGCATTGTTCTTCTTCTTCATGCATTGTTCCTCTTCTTCATGCATAGTTCCTCTTCTTCATGCATTGTTCCTCTTCTTCATGCATTGTTCCTCTTCATCATGCATTGTTCCTCTTCTTCATGCATTCTTCCTCTTCTTCATGCATTGTTCCTCTTCTTCATGCATTGTTCTTCTTCTTCATGCATTGTTCCTCTTCTTCATGCAGTGTTCCTCTTCTTCATGCATTGTTTCTCTTCTTCGTGCATTGTTCCTCTTCTTCATGCATTGTTCCTCTTCTTCATGCATTGTTCCTCTTCTTCATTCATTGTTCCTCTTCTTCATGCATTGTTCCTCTTCTTCATGCATTGTTCCTCTTCTTCATTCATTGTTCTTCTTCTTCATGCATTGTTCCTCTTCTTCATGCATTGTTCCTCTTCTTCATGCATTGTCCCTATTTTTTATGCATTGTTCCTCTTCTTATTGCTTTGTTCCTTTTCTTAATCCATTGGTCCTCTTGTTAATGCATCGTTCCTCTTCTTCATGCATTGTTCCTATTCTTCATGCATTGAGCCCCTTCTTCATGCATTGTTCCTCTTCTTCATGCATTGTTCCTCTTCTTCATGCATTGCTCCTCTTCTTCATGCATTGTTCCCCTTCTACATGCATTGTTCCTCTTCTTCATTCATTGTTCCTCTTCTTCATGCATTGTTCCTCTTCTTCATGCATTGTTCCTCTTCTTCATGCCTTGTCCCTATTTTTTATGCATTGTTCCTCTTCTTATTGCTTTGTTCCTTTTCTTACTCCATTGGTCCTCTTCTTAATGCATCGTTCCTCTTCTTCTTGCATTGTTCCTCTTCTTCATGCATTGTTCCTCTTCTTCATGCATTGTCCCTCTTCTTCATGCATTGTTCCTCTTCTTCATGCATTGTTCCTCTTCTTCATGCATTGTTCCTCTTCTTCATGCATTGTTCCTCTTCTTCAAGCATTGTTCCTCTTCTTCATGTATTGTTCCTCTTCTTCATGCATTGTTCCTCTTCTACATGCATTGTCCCTATTTTTTATGTATTGTTCCTCTTCTTATAGCTTTGTTCCTTTTCTTAATCCATTGGTCCTCTTCTTAATGCATCGCTCCTCTTTTCTTGCATTGTTCCTCTCCTTCATGCATTGTTCCTCTTCTTCATGCATTGTTCCTCTTCTTCATGCATTGTTCTTCTTCTTTATGCATTGTTCCTCTTCTTCATGCATTGTTCCTCTTCTTCATGCATTGTTCCTCTTCTACATGCATTGTTCCTCTTCTTCATGCATTGTTCCTCTTCTACATGCATTGTTCCTCTTTTTAATGCATTGTTCCTCTTCTTATTGCTTTGTTCCTTTTCTTACTCCATTGGTCCTCTTCTTAATGCATCGCTCCTATTTTTCTGGCATTGTTCCTCTTCTTCATGCATTGTTCCTCTTCTTCATGCATTGTTCCTCTTCTTCATGCATTGTTCTTCTTCTTCAAGCATTGTTCCTCTTCTTCATGCATTGTTCCTCTTTTTCATGCATTGTTCCTCTTCTTCATGCATTGTTCTTCTTCTTCATGCATTTTTCCTCTTCTTCATGCATTGTTACTCTTCTTCATGCATTGTTCCTCTTCTTCATGCATTGTTCCTCTTCTTCATGCATTGTTCTTCTTCTTCATGCTTTGTCCCTCTTCTTCATGCATTGTTCCTCTTCTTCATGCATTGTTCCTCTTCTTCATGCATTGTTCCTCTTCTTCACGCATTGTTCCTCTTCTTTATGCGTTGTTCCTCTTCTTCATGCATTGTTCTTCTTCTTCATGCATTTTTCCTCTTCTTCATGCATTGTTACTCTTCTTCATGCATTGTTCCTCTTCTTCATGCATTGTTCTTCTTCTTCATGCATTGTTACTCTTCTTCATGCATTTTTCCACTTCTTCATGCATTGTTCCTCTTCTCCATGCATTGTTCCTCTTCTTCATGCATTGTTCCTCTTCTACATGCATTGTCCCTCTTTTTTAAACATTGTTCCTTTTCTTATTGCTTTGTTCCTTTTTTTAATCCATTGGTCCTCTTCTTAATGCATCGCTCCTCTTTTTCTTGCATTGTTCCTCTTCTTCATGCATTGTTCCTCTTCTTCATGCATTGTTCCTCTTCTTCATGCATTGTTCTTCTTCTTCATGCATTGTTCCTCTTCTTCATGCATTGTTCCTCTTCTTCATGCATTGTTCCTCTTCTACATGCATTGTCCCTCTTTTTTATGCATTGTTCCTCTTCTTATTGCTTTGTTCCTTTTCTTAATCCATTGGTCCTCTTCTTAATGCATCGCTCCTGTTTTTTCTTGCATTGTTCCTCTTCTTCATGCATTGTTCCTCTTCTTCATCCATTGTTCTTCTTCTTCATGCATTGTTCCTCTTCTTCA
The DNA here is from genome assembly GCA_944588485.1 of Phosphuga atrata. Lineage (NCBI taxonomy): Eukaryota > Metazoa > Arthropoda > Insecta > Coleoptera > Silphidae > Phosphuga > Phosphuga atrata. The sequence goes on along the minus strand of OX155902.1, from coordinate 4,517,953 downwards.
TGCATTGTTCCTCTTCTTCATGCATTGTTCCTCTTCTTCATGCATTGTTCTTCTTCTTCATGCATTGTTCCTCTTCTTCATGCATTGTTCCTCTTCTTCATGCATTGTTCCTCTTCTTCATGCATTGTTCTTCTTCTTCATGCATTGTTCCTCTTCTACATGCATTGTCCCTCTTTTTTATACATTGTTCCTCTTCTTATTGCTTTGTTCCTTTTCTTAATCCATTGGTCCTCTTCTTAATGCATCGCTCCTCTTTTTCTTGCATTGTTCCTCTTCTTCATGCATTGTTCCTCTTCTTTATGCATTGTTCTTCTTCTTCATGCATTGTTCCTCTTCTTCATGCATTGTTCCTCTTCTTCATGCATTGTTCCTTTTCTACATGCATTGTCCCTCTTTTTTATGCATTGTTCCTCTTCTTATTGCTTTGTTCCTTTTCTTAATCCATTGGTCCTCTTCTTAATGCATCGCTCCTGTTTTTTCTTGCATTGTTCCTCTTCTTCATGCATTGTTCCTCTTCTTCATGCATTGTTCTTCTTCTTCATGCATTGTTCCTCTTCTTCATGCATTGTTCCTCTTCTTCATGCATTGTTCTTCTTCTTCGTGCATTTTTCCTCTTCTTCATGCATTGTTCCTCTTCTTCATGCATTGTTCCTCTTCTTTATGCGTTGTTCCTCTCTTTTATGCATTGTCCCTCTTTTTTATGTATTGTTCCTCTTCTTATTGCATTGTTCCTCTTCTTACTGCATTGTTCCTCTTCTTATTGCATTGTTTCTCTTCTTAATGCATTGGCCTTCTTCTTAATGCATCGTTCCTCTTCTTCTTGCATTGTTCCTTTTCTTCATGCATTGCTCCTCTTCTTCATGCATTTTCCTCTTCTTCGCGTATTGTTCCCCTTCTTCTTGCATTATGCGTATATCGAAGTTAAGAATGTTACTCCAATTAAATTTTCCACACTCTATAGTATAGCCTCCATAACATATGTAAGGCTCTGAGAGCAATAGTAGCCTAACCCATTAGCATTAGTTTATGGATTTGGTCAGTATTGCTACCAAAGCCTCATGTATTCCGTACCTACCCTATCATATTATTATTCTTTTTTTAGGCCGCTCAATAGATTTATCAAAATATAAATTGATAAGTAAATTTGCAACATGTGAAAGAGGACCGAAAACTGTGTTTTACCGTTCACACGACAATTATTGTGTTTCAAAGGAACGGAGGAAATGTTTTCGTGTAGATCAGATTGCGTGGGAAAAACAGAAGTCAGAAGTTTGCGAGTCGTCGATAATGAGACGCCTGTTGAATGTCGCTTTTGTGTGTATATCTGTTTGCTTTAACTTATTAAGTCAAATATAGATTGAAATAAAAATAGAAGTAGGAAACATAATACAGAGTTTTTAGAATGTTTGCTAATTCAACAACAATAAATATTAATTGTTTTTCTTTTATTTTTTAATCAAATAATGAATCTTCTGGCCCCATGAAAAAGAAGAAATCACGATATATGCCTCACAACAATGCTCATTTTTTTACATTTACCTAAAGTTTTTCCAATTTTCCGACATTAAATCAAATTTATTATTAAAAAATGAATAATTTCATTTGGAAATGTGTTCCGAATTGTTCCCTAATTTAAGCGAATTAATGAATTCTAGTTTACGCGAAGTTGTGTAAATAATTCGCAATTCGATATGGTTTCCGAATGGTCGATTGTATCCACTGTTTACTCAGGCTAAAAAACACAGTGATCAATTTAATTAATTCATCATAACCTACGCATCAACCTTACTAGATACAGTCTCGGTCCAATATCAACGACCTCCGCTGGGTTTCCCTTCATTTATCATTATTACACATCGTCACATCGTCCAGAAATAAATTTTAATCAAATTAAACAAACACATAGTAGGTAGATAACCCATAGTAGGTAGATAAGATTACACTTTCTTGACTATCTATTCTTGTCTGTCTAGTCTTGTCTGTCTAGTTTTGTGTATGTAGTCTTGTCTGTGTAGATTTGTCTGTGTAGTCTTGTCTGTGTAGTCTTGTCTGTCTAGTCTTGTCTCTCTAGTCTTGTCTGTCTAGTCTTGTCTGTCTAGTCTTGTCTGTCTAGTATTGTCTGTCTAGTCTTGTCTGTCTAGTCTTGTCTGTCTAGTCTTGTCTGTCTAGTCTTGTCTGTCTAGTCTTGTGTGTCTAGTCTTGTCTGTCTAGTCTTGTCTGTCTAGTCTTGTCTGTCTAGTCTTGTCTGTCTAGTCTTGTCTGTCTAGTCTTGTCTGTCTAGTCTTGTCTGTCTAGTCTTGTCTGTCTAGTTTTGTCTGTCTAGTCTTGTCTGTCTAGTGTTGTCTGTCTAGTCTTGTCTGTCTAGTCTTGTCTGTCTAGTCTTGTCTGTCTAGTCTTGTCTGTCTAGTCTTGTCTGTCTAGTCTTGTCTGTCTAGTCTTGTCTGTCTAGTCTTGTCTGTCTAGTCTTGTCTGTCTAGTCTTGTCTGTCTAGTCTTGTCTGTCTAGTCTTGTCTGTCTAGTCTTGTCTGTCTAGTCTTGTCTGTCTAGTCTTGTCTGTCTAGTCTTGTCTGTCTAGTCTTGTCTGTCTAGTCTTGTCTGTCTAGTCTTGTCTGTCTAGTCTTGTCTGTCTAGTGTTGTCTGTCTAGTCTTGTCTGTCTAGTCTTGTCTGTCTAGTCTTGTCTGTCTAGTCTTGTCTGTCTAGTCTTGTCTGTCTAGTCTTGTCTGTCTAGTCTTGTCTGTCTAGTCTTGTCTGTCTAGTCTTGTCTGTCTAGTCTTGTCTGTCTAGTCTTGTCTGTCTAGTCTTGTCTGTCTAGTCTTGTCTGTCTAGTCTAGTTATCTTATCTTGTCTATTGAATGATGTTGTTTTTGTCTGTATTCACATTGATTTTGTCTGAATTCACTTTTTGTTCAAGACAAGACTTTAAATAAATAATAACAGCAAATATCTTTATAATTAAATTCGCTTCAATGAATTAAATTAAAAGAAAATATATATAGCTAAAACATCGCTTAATACAAGTTCGCTTAATCCCATTCAGAAGGGAGAAACAAACTCGGTCTACTTGTATACACAGAGATCAATAAATATAAATAATCGGGGAAGAAATTTACATCTAACAGTGTTCAAAACTTATTCTTTCTCATTCGTATAAGACTTACCAGAAATCTCCATCGAATACCGATCCCCAGTCGAATTAAATTCCGAAGTATCACTTAGCTTAATCACCTTCAGCATATTTTGAATCCTCTCGTTGTCCACCCCCAGTTCCATACCAACCCCTTCCTCATCGCACACGAAACACCCCCTGACCAACGCCAACAAAGCCGCCCTAAACTCCTTGCTAAAAAAGAAATACACGTAGAAATTCAGCGCGAAATTGGCCAGCTCCAAATTATTCGCAGCTGCTCGAAATATTTGAAACCCGTACGCAGGTTCGTGAAGCTCAGAATAAAGCAGCGAAAGAATAGCCGAAGGTGTCATCGTGATGAAGAAGAGCAAAACGATTGCTCTTAACAATATAATCAGTCGTTTTTCCTCTTGGTACTTTTTGTTTCGCAGCGCTCTTTTGAATTTGGCGTCGCTGACGCAGTCGAAGAGTTGCCGGTTGTGGTTCTTGGTCAAGGCCTCCCTGAACATCTTCCGTTTCGCCGTGATCTTCCTGAACTTCTTGATGATCAAAATGTTTAGCGTGGCCAGAACCACGCAGGGTCCGAACCGCACCAGGCATTCGGAGAACCAGAGATAAATGCTCCAGTAGATCGTCTTCGTGATCGACTTGTTCTCGTGGAAGTCCCAATCGGGACATTCGCTCCGATAGTTTTTCTTCTTCAACACGCACACGCTTTTCAACGCCGTTAATGGAATGCTCACCACAAAAGCAGTACCAAAACAACCTAACGTCGCTAGTTTAGCTATCTTTATAGTATGCACACTCCTAAACATAGTTGGCAAACAAACCGAAAAATACCTCTCAATCGTCAAACAAACCACAATAAATACACTCGAAGCTATGAAAGTGTTGTTCAGGAACAGCTCCACATGCGCGTGGTAAAACGAAGCTTCGAAACTTTTCAGTTGCGAATGGTTCCATCGCAGAACCATCGGTATTACTGTTAACATCACTGTCAGATCGGATATTGATAGTGCGGTCAGGTAAACTCTTGTACCTCCTTTGAGGAAGGGTCGTGTGGTTAAGACGAGCAGGTTGAGGATGTTGCCTAGGATACCTATACAGACGGTTATTGGGGCAACGATCTGATAGGCTATGCTTCGGATTTCCGCCGTCGACTCGAAGACAGTGTAGTTCGTGAACATTTCGAGGGTGTTATTGAATTCGTCGCCGCCACAGAACTCGTGCGACCTGAAAGTTTAATTTCACAAATTAGATTAAGACTAGATACACAAGATTAGATATACATTACTAGAGAGACAAGGCTGGACAGACAAGGGTAGACAGATATGTCTAGACGGACAAGACTAGACAGACAAGACTAGATAGACAAGACTAGACAGGCAAAACTAGACAGAAATGTCTAGACAAACAAGACTAGACGGACAAGAATAGACTACATACTTCTATTATATTTGTTATTCCTGCTCTTGTCTTATGTATCTAGTCTCTGACACAATTTTGACAAGAATTGTAAAGGATTAGCATTTGGGATAAAAATAATATTGATTGTATTATTTTTGACCTAATAAATGTTTAGCAAATATTTGCAAGGGCCATGGATGATTTAGTGTCGGATTAAACAATATATCAACTTACCCACTCAAAATGCGTGTAATCATGCTGAACAATCTGCAAAAAATAATGTAAAAATATGAATTTTTTTTTTGCAGAATTTGGATTTAGCTTTCTGCGAAAATTCTAGTCTATTTGTTTTTATAGATTAAAAACTGCAAAACTGGACAAAGCTTGACAAGAGTAGTTTATTTATGACTTCCAATATTAAGAAATATTGTTTATAAGCAATTAATTTGTATTATGAGAGATTTATTGACAAGTTATTAATGAATTTTCATTAATTAGAAATTGAAATTTTCGTTTTAAATTTTCCAAAATTGTCGCTTACTGAAATAACCTTTTAGCACGTGTCCCATCAAATTTTAATTCATAAATTTCCCGCAAAATTCGCTCAAACACCCACCATCAAATCTTACAACGGAATTAGATTTTATTACTTAAAAATACACCAAATGTTAAAGCAAAAAAGAAATATTCGTAATCAAATCGTATCAAATAATTCGGTAACATTTCTTTCCGCTCGAGTTATTTCTGGACAAAGTTCTTTCAACTCCATTAAAACAACTATCAAAATCGGCAAAATAAAAAGTGCATATATATATACATATATATATATATATATATATATATATATATATATATATATATATATATTATATATATATATATATATATATATATATATATATATATATATATATATATATATATATATATATATATATATATATATATATATATATATATATATATACCAAGGAAATCTAAGTACTGAAAACGGTTTCATAGTTTATTTCGCTCTAAAGTTACAAATAAACAAGTTTTATATATTTTTTCGCCGTACACCATCACGCATTTACGTGATTTGACTGTCATAACTTTTGAACGGCTCAGCACAGAGACTTCTAGTCTTCACCCTTCGATTCAGAGTCCCAAAATAAGTCGGAGAACGTATATAATATTCCCTGGGAAGCTTTCAGTTAAGAAATACCATCGACTCGGGAAGTTTAGACCGCGGAAAAGACGAAATGCGAGAAAATCGATTTTTTCAAAATCGTTATTTTTTGAGTCACAGCAAAATTTTAAAACGTTTCTAGAAGCATTGTTGCTGCTACTTACAGATGTGCAAATTATATTTCGCTAGCTCTCTCGGGTTCATTTTCGCCTGCAAAAATTGAAGAAATTATTATGAAATTTCGGCACTCTAGTTGAGATCTCGAAAGGCGTGAATTTCCAGCAGGCAATCTTAGTATATCCTTAGGAAAATGACCTTCAGAAAACAATGCCGCAATCTGTTTTTAATTATCTGCAACCGTTTTCGAGATATCTACTTAGCAAATCGAGAATCGGGTAAATTTCAGTTTGAAATTTATCGACGAATTATTGAATATTTCCGGATAATTAACACATCGACTTGTTCGTCTTATCGTGTAGTTTCTGTGTGCCCAAAATTATTTCGCAGCTCTTTACCGTTTTCGAAAAAAATCGAAAAAAACCGTAAAAGCATGTATTTTTCGAACGAAATACTGGAAAATTTTTGGCGAAATTTTTCTTGCAATTTTTTTTCCTAATTTTTTTTTGGTTACACGAAGGAAAACGAAGTGCTGAAAACGGTTTTCTAGTTTATTTCGCAGTAAAGTTACAAATAAACAAATTTTATATATTTTTTCGCTGTACACAATCACACATTTCCTACTGATTTGACGCCGTCATAACTTTTGTACCGCTCACCGCGGAGACTTCTAGTCTTCACCAATCGATTCAGCGTCCCAAAATTAGTCGGAGACCGTATATAATGTTCCTTGGGAAACTTTCAGTTAAGAAATACCATCGACTCGGGAAGTTTAGACCGCGGAAAAGACGAAAAGCGAGAAAAATGATTTTTTCAAAATCGTTATTTTTTGAGTCACAGCGAAATTTAAAAACGTTTCGGAAAGAATTTTTGCTGCTAATTACAGATATGTAAATTATATTTCGCTAGCTCTTTCAGTTCACTTTCGCCTGAAAAATTGAAGAACTTTTTATGAAATTTCGGCGCTCTAGTAGAGATCTCGATAAGTCGTGAATCTCCCGCGGAGAATCTTAGTGAATCCATAGGAAAACGACCTTTTAAAAACGATGCAGCAATCCGTTTTTAATTATCTGCAACAGTTTCCGAGATATCTACTTAGCAAATCGAGAATCGGGTAAATTTCAGTTGGAAATTTATCGACGAATTATTGAATATTTCCGGACAATTTACACATCGACTTGTTCGTCTTGTCGTGTAGTTTATGCGTGCCCAAAATGATTTCGCTGCCCTTTACCGTTTTCGCAAAAATCGAAAAAATCCGAAAAGCAGATATTTTTCGAATGGAAAATTTTTGTCGAAAATTTTTTTCGTGATTTTTTATGGGTGACACGAAGGAAATTGAAGTGCTGAAAACGGTTGTCACGTTTATTTCGCTCTAAAGTTACAAATAAACAATTTTTTTTTCGCTGTACACAATCACACATTTCCTACTGATTTGAAGTTATCATAACTTTTAAACCGCTCACCACAGAGACTTCTAGTCTTCACCAATCGATTCAGCGTCCCAAAATTAGTCGGAGAACGTATATAATGTTCCTTGGGAAACTTTCAGTTAAGCAATACCATCGACTCGGGAAGTCTAGACCGCGGAAACGACGAAATGCGAGAAAATCGATTTTTTAAAAATCGTTATTCTTTGAGTCACAGCAAATTATAAAAATGTTTGTGAAAGTATTTTTGCTGCTGATTACAGATATGCAAATTATACTTCGCTGGCTCTTTCGGTTCTCTTTCGCCAGCAAAAATTAAAGACATTTTTATGAAATTTCGGCGCTCTAATAGAGATCTCGGAAAGTCGTAAATTTCCAGCGGACATTCTTAGTGTATCCATAGGAAAATGACCTTCTGAAAACGATGCCGCAATCCGTTTTTAATTATCTGCTATCATTTCCGAGACATCTACTTAGCAAATCGAGGATCGGGTAAATTTCAGTTTGCAATTTATCGATGAATTATTAAATTGTTCCGGACAATTTACAAATCAACTTGTTCGTCTTGTCGTGTAGTTTCTGTGTGCCCAAAATGATTTCGCTGCTCTTTACCGTTTTCGAAAAAATCGAAAAAAACCGAAAATGCATGTATTTTTTGAACAAAATGATTGAAATTTTTTGTTGAAAATTTTTTTGCAATTTTTTTTCATGATTTTTTTTTAGTTACACGGAGGAAATCGAAGTGCTGAAAACGGTTTTCCAGTTTATTTCGCTCTAAAGTTACAAATAAACAAATTTTATATATTTTTTCGCTGTACACAATCATACATTTCCTACTGATTTGACGCTGTCATAACTTTTGAACCGCTCTCCAGAGACTTCTAGTCTTCACCATTCGATTTAGCGTCTCAAAATTAGTCGGAGAGCGTACATAATATTCCCTGGGAAACTTTCAGTTAAGAAATACCATCGACTCGGGAAGTCTAGACCGCGGAAACGACAAAATGCGAGAAAATGGATTTTTTCAAAATCGTTATTTTTTGAGTAACAGCAAAATTTAAAAACGCTTCTGGAAGCATTTTTGCTGCTAATTACAGATATGCAAATTATAATTCGCTAGCTCTTTCGGTTCACTTTCGCCTGCAAAAATTGAAGAAATTTTTATGAAATCTCGGCGCTCTAGTAGAGATCTCGGAAAGTCGAGAATTTGCCGCGGATACTCTTAGTGTGTTAACAGGAAAATGACCTTCTGAAAACGATGCCGCAATCCGTTTTTAATTATCTGCAACCGTTTCCGAGATATCTACTTAGCAAATCGAGAATCTGGTAAATTTCAGTTTGAAATTTATCGACGAATTTTTCAATATTTCTGGACAATTTACACATCAACTTGTTCGTCTGGTCGTGTAGTTTCTGTGAGCCAAAATGATTTCGCTGCTCTTTACCGTTTTCGAAAAAATCGAAAAAATCTGAAAAAATCTGAAAAAAACATGTATTTTTCTAACGAAATGAAAAATTTTTGTCGAAATTTTTTTTGCAAATTTTTCCTTGATTTTTTTTTGGTTACACGAAGGAACTCGAAGTGCTGAAAACGGTTTTCCAGTTTATTTCGCTCTAAAGTTACAAATAAACAAATTTTATATATTTTTTTTCTGTACACAATCACACATTTCCTACTGATTTCACGCTGTCATAACTTTTTAACCGCTCACTACAGAGACTTCTAGTCTTCACTAATCGATTCAGCGTCCCAAAATTAATCGGAGAACGTATATAATATTCACTGGAAACCTTTCAGTTAAGAAATACCATCGACTCGGGAAGTCTAGACCGCGGAAACGACGAAATGCGAGAAAATCGATTTTTTCAAAATCGTTATTTTTTGAGTCACAGCAAATTTTAAAAACGTTTCTGAAAGCATTTTAGCTTCTGATTACAGATATGCAAATTATATTCCGCTAGCTCTTTTGATTCACTTTCGCCTGCAAAAATTGAAGTAATTTTTATGAAATTTCGGCGCTCTAGTGGAGATCTCAGAATGTCGTCAACTTCCTGCGGACAATTTTAGTGTATCCATATGAAAATGACCTTCTGAAAACGATGCCGTAATCCGTTTTTAATTATCTGCAACCGTTCCCGAGATATCTACTTAGCAAATCGAGAATCGGATAAATTTCAGTATGAAATTTATCGACGAATTATTGAATATTTCCGGACAACTTACACATCGACTTGCTCGTATTGTCGAGTAGTTTATGTGTGCCCAAAATGATTTCGCTGCTCTTTACCGTTTTCGAAAAAATCGAAAAAATCCGAAAAAGCATGTATTTTTCGAACGAAACGATGGAAATTTTTTGTCGAAAATTTTGTTTGCAAATTTTTTTTATGATTTTTTTTTAGTTACACGGAGGAAATCGAAGTGCTGAAAACGGTTTTCCAATTTATTTGCTCTAAAGTTACAAATAAACAAATTTTATATATTTTTTCGCTGTACACAATCACACATTTCCTACTGATTTGACGCTGTCATAACTTTTGTACCGCTCACCACAGAGACTTCTAGTCTTCACCAATCGATTCGGCGTCCCAAAATTAGTCGAAGAGCATGTATAATATTCCCTGGGAAGCTTTCAGTTAGCAAATACCATCAACTCGGAAGTTTAGACCGCGAAAACAACGAAATGCGTGAAAATCGATTTTTTTAAAATCGTTATTTTTTAAGTCACAGCAAAATTTAAAACCGTTCTGAAAGCATTTTTGGTGCTGATTACAGATATGTAAATTATATTTAGCTAGCTCTTTCGGTTCACTTTCGCCTGCAAAAATTGAAGAAATTTTTATGAAATTTAGGCGCTCTAGTGGAGATATCGGAAATTCGTGAGTGTCGCGCGGACAATCTTAGTGTAACAATAGCAAAATGACCTTCTGAAAACGATGCCGCAATCCGTTTTTAATTATCTGCAACCGTTTCCGAGATATCTACTTAGCAAATTGAGAATCGGGTAAATTTCAGTTTGAAATTTATCGACGAGTTATTGAATATTTCTGGACAATTTAAGCATCGAGTTAATGGTCTTGTCGTATAGTTTCTGTGTGCCCTAAATGATTTCGCTGCTCTTTACCTTTTTCGAAAAAATCGAAAATTTCCGAAAAAGCATGTATTTTTCGAACGAAATGATGGAATTTTTTTGTCGAAATTTTGTTTGCAAATTTTTTTTATGATTTTTTTTTAGTTGCACGGAGGAAATCGAAGTGCTGAAAACGGTTTTCCAGTTTATTTCGCTCTAAAGTTACAAATAAACAAATTTTATATATTTTTTCGCTCTTCACAATCACACATTTCCTACTGATTTGACGCTGTCATAACTTTTGAACCGCTCACCACAGAGACTTCTAGTCTTCACCAATCGATTCAGCGTCCAAAATTAGTCGGAGAACGTATATAATATTCCCTGGGAAGTTTTCAGTTAAGAAATACCATCGACTCGGGAAGTCTAGACCGCAGAAACGAAGAAATGCGAGAAAATCATTTTTTTTAAAATCGTTATTTTTTGAGTCACAGCAAAATTTAAAAACGTATCGTTAAAAACGTAAGCATTTTTGCTGCTGATTACAGATATGCACAATTGTATTTCGCTAGCTCTTTCGGTTCACTTTCGCCTGCAAAAATTGAAGAAATTTTTATGAAATCTCGGCGCTCTAGTAGTGATCTCGGAAAGTCGAGAATTTGCCGCGGATACTCTTAGTGTGTTAATAGAAATGACCTTCTGAAAACGATGCCGTAATCCGTTTTTAATTATCTGCAACCGTTTCCGCGATATCTACTTAGCAAATCGAGAATCTGGTAAATTTCAGTTTGAAATTTATCGACGAATTATTGAATATTTCAGGACAATTTACACATCGACTTGTTCGTCTTGTCGTGCAGTTTCTGTGTGCCCAAAATGATTTCGCTGCTCTTTACCGTTTTCGACAAACAAACGAAATGATGGAAAAAAAATTCGAAAATTTTGTTGCAAATTTTTTTCGTGTTTTTTTTTGGTTACACGAAGGAAATCGAAGTGCTGAAAACGGTTTTCCAGTTTATTTCGCTCTAAAGTTACAAATAAACAAATTTTATATTTTTTCGCTGTACACTATCACACATCCTACTCATTTGACGCTGTCATAACTTTTGAACCGCGCACCACAGATACTTCAAGTCTTCACCAATCGATTCAGCGTCCCAAAATTAGTTAGAGAACGTATATAATATTCCCTGAGAAGCTTTCAGTTAAGAAATACCATCGACTCGGGAAGTCTAGACCGCGGAAACAACGAAATGCGAGAAAATCGATTTTTCAAAATCGTTATTGTTTAAGCCACAGCAAAATTTAAAAACGTTTCTGAAAGCATTTTTGCTGCTGATTACAGATATGCAAATTATATTTCGCTAGCTCTTTCGTTTCACTTTCGCCTGCAAAAATTGGAGAAATTTTTATGAAATTTCGGCGCTCTAGTGGAGATCTCGGAAAGTCGTAAATTTTCCGCGGACATTCTTACTGTATTTACAGGAAAATTACCTTCTGAAAACGATGTCGCATTTTGTTTTTAATTATCTACAACCGTTTCCGAGATATCTACTTAGCAAATCGAGAATCGGGTAAATTTCAGCCTGAAATTTATTGACGAATTATTGAATATTTCCAGACAATTTACACATCGACTTGTTCGCCTTGTCGTGTAGTTTCTGTGTGCCCAAAATGATTTTGCTGCTCTTTACCGTTTTCAAAAAAAATCGAAAAAAACGAAACGAACGAAATGAAAAATTTTTGTGGAAAATTTTTTTTTTAATTTTTTTTCCAGATTTTTTTTGGTTACACGAAGGAAATCGGAGTACTGAAAATGGTTTTCCAGTTTATATCGCTCTAAAGTTACAAATAAACAAATTTTATATTTTTTTCGCTGTGCACAATCACACATTTCCTACTGATTCGTCGCTATCATAACTTTTTAACCGCTCACTACAGAGACTTCTAGTCTTCACCATTCGATTCAGCGTCCCAAAATTAGTCGGAGAGCGTATATAATATTTCCTGGGAAGCTTTCAGTTAAGAAATACCATAGACTCGGGAAGTCTAGACCGCGGAAACGATGAAATGCGAGAAAATAGATTTTTTCAAAATCGTAATTTTTTGAGTCACAGCAAAATTTAAAAATGTTTCTGATAGTATTTTTGCTGCTGATTACAGATATGCTAATTATATTTCGCTAGCTCTTGTGGTTCACTTCTACCTGCAAAAATTGTAGAAATTTTTATGAAATTTCGGCGATCTAGTGGAGATTTCGGAAAGTCGTGAATAACCCGGTGACAATCTTAGTGTAGCAATAGGAAAATGACCTTCTTAAAACGATGCCGTAGTCCGTTTTTAATTATCTGCAACCGTTTCCGAGATATCTACTTAGCAAATCGAGAATCGGGTAAATTTCTGTTTGAAATTTATCGATGAATTATTGAATATTTCCGGACAATTTATACATCGACTTGTTCGTCTTGTCGTGTAGTTTCTGTGTGCCCAAAATGATTTCGCTGCTCTTTACCGTTTTCGAAAAAAAGGAAAAAAACCGAAAAAGCATCTTTTTTCGAACAAAATGATGGAATATTTTTTTGCAAAAACAAAGGAAATCGAAGTGCTGATAACGGTTTTTCAGTTTATTTTGCTCTAAAGTTACAAATAAACAAATATTATATTTTTTTTCGCTGTACACAATCACACATTTCCTACTGATTTGATGCCGTCATAACTTTTGAACCGCTCACCACGGAGACTTCTAGTCTTCACCATTCGATTTAGCGTCCCAAAATTAGTCGGAGAGCGTATATAATATTCCCTGGGAAGCTTTCAGTTAAGAAATACCATCGACTTGGGAAGTCTAGACCGCGGAAACGACGAAATGCGAGAAAATCGATTTGGTTATTTTTTGAGTCACAGCAAAATTTAAAAACGTTTATGAAAGCATTTTTGCTACTGATTACAGATATGCAAATTATATTCCGCTAGCTCTTTGGGTTCACTTTCGCCTAATATTTTGTTTTTCTTCAATTGGCTATTCTTGCGATATTTTCAGCTAAGCGTGTGGAATATTTCGACGTGGGAGAACGATTTTTCGCTTTGGCAATAACCGTTTTTAGCTTCCCATCAACACACTATTTATTTCGCATTTCATCAACCATTTCCATTTGATGTTATCACTAACACTAATAGGAATGCAGTTGCAATTTACGATTCGACTGTTATCAAAATATCTGAGATTTCCGCAACGACCTCAATCTTTGCCAAACGAATCGCAATGTTTTACATTGATCAGCGATTATTTTATTCAGTTTATATAATTTTATAATTTTATGTGTAGATTGGCGGCATTAAGAAAAATATTTTTATAGAAAACATAAATTAGTTGAATCCACTGGAAACTGGATGCTGGAGGCATATTAGATTAGACAAGATAGAGAGAAATGGAGAAATCTAAGGGAGCCCTATATCCAGCAGTGGACAAAAATGCTCACTAACACTAACTTGAAGAACATAGGGAGTTCAGAGTTTAGATTAAACTACATGCCATATTTGTGTCTTCAAAGAAACCAAAAGAGAGAAGAAAACATTTACATATAAACTAGTTAGACTATACTATACTACTTAAACTATAAATATTTCAGTACTTACGTATTAACTCCACCACCGCTATATATTGGATCGAGAGTTGGCGCTGCCGCGCGTATGTTATCTTGATATATCTGTCCGCTTCGCGACAGGCAACCTAATCTAACCGGGGTTAAAGAGTAAAGTATTTTGAGTTTTATGTTTAAATAAAATGTTTTATTTTATGATTTATCATACAAATTATAGGTGTAGATTGGTGGTAGATTTAAAAATGTAGCGTTGGTGGCGTTAATACGTAAGTACCAATATTTCTTATGATCTGTTAAGATTTTAGATTAAATAGTAATTAGATACGTGCCTAAGATTAGTTTTTGTAAATAATGTACTCGATGTGTTTTTATTCCTTTCTATTAAGCAGTTTTTGCTTTTTGGTTTGCGTAATTTGCCAATGTGTGGGTTGCAAAAATTTTAGCACATTCCATTTACGTTATTTCGAAAATAGACAAACAAATACATTGGGAACAATAAAATAAATTTGTCAAATTTTAAAAGAACAAATATTTACAATTTTCATTTTAGCTCATTAATGTTTAAAGATATTACCTTGAGATTTGGCAATACCAGACAATATTAAACAATATCGGACATAATATCAAGAAGACAAGATTAGTCAAAACCAGACAATCCCAGACGAGACAAGACAAGACTAGACCAGAAAAGACAATACCAGAAAAAAACAGAGAAGACTAGACAAAACCAGATAAGAACATATATAACCAGGCAAGAACAGATACGACCAGACAAGAGCTGACAAGAACTGAAAACACCAGACAAGGCCAGACAAGGCCAGACAACACCAGACAAGACCAGACACGACCAGACATGACCAGACAACACCAGACAAGACCAAACAACACCAGACAAGACCAAGACAAATGTAGACAAAAGGAGACAAGATCATACAAGAGCAGACAAGACAAGACTAGACAAGACCAGACAAGTCCAGACAAGACTAGACTAGACCAGATAAGACAGACAAGGCCAGACAAAGCTAGACAAGACCGGACAAGAGCAGACAAGATCAGACAAGTACAGATAAGACCTGACAAAAACGCAATTGAAATTAATTTCAACTTGGGAATTAACGAGTTCTGTTTCGTCTTTGTTATTCTCAATTTGAAGTTGCAAAATGTTTCGCTAGCGAATAACAATACTGAACTATTAATACTCACTTTCACACTACTACAAGTATTTTTACTTTACTAAACATTTACTAAATTGTCGAATAAATCTATCAACAATCGGCGGGTGTTATAAACGGCATTTCCCATACAAATATAGACACAAAAATTAGGGTTCACAAGAAAAATCGCGAGAATTTTGATAGAATTATTAAAGTTTAATTATTTTCAATTTTGATTCGTGTTAATTACCCCGGGGTAATTCCCGCGGAACACTGATCACTGCAAGACCTCTGCAATAGTCAAATCAATGTAATTTTCTTTTTTCAATCAAAACTAGGGCTTCACACGAGACGAGATAGGGCGAGAGTTTCAAAAATCTCGTCTCGCTCTCGTTTGTTGTGTAAAAAATTACTCTTGTCTCAGTCTCGCTCTCGCTCTAGGAACCGTTAGTCTCGTCTCGTTCTCGTAGCCGTTAGTCTCGTCTCGCTCTCGCTCTCCTAACCGTTAGTCTCGTATCGCTCTCACTCTCGTAACCGTTTGTCTCGTCTCGTCTAATCTCGCCAAATATCGTTCTTGCTAGAACTTATTGTTAAGATAGTCCAAAACGAGGTAATCATTCATTTTATTAATAAACGAATCACTGTCTCTTTACATAAATTTACTATTTGGTTACTATTAATATCTTCTAATTTCGCTTTGTTCCATCCACATGAAAATGTAGCGATAACACACCATACATGTCTGTTTATATAATCCTTCTATTTTGTTGACGATTTAAAATTAATAATAAAAACGAACATAATTTGAAATTGTCTATCTACAATACATCTATTTCACATTACGAAATCTACTCTTTAATTGTTATATAATGAAATGTAACTTGCCTGAGCCCGTAGTTCAAATTTATGCAAGAAAATATTACGGCTGTCTGTAATAGAATCAAAGATTGAAGAAGAAGTATAACCGGGATCAGAAACGAGACTCTCGTGTCTCGCGAGACCACATACGTTCTCGCTCTCGCGAGAATCAGACCACATGCGGTCTCGTCTCGTTCTCGTTTCGCTTTTACGAGACGAGACGAGGAAAATATCGTTCTCGTGTGAAGCCCTAATCAAAACAAGATTTACTCTCAGTTTGGTATTAGACAAAGAAGATAATACAGATAAGTCTAAATACATAGTTGTCATAGTCTAATAGTAATTGCACATAGTCTAAATACATTGTAAATGAATATACAAGACAGATAAAACTATGCAGACGAAAATAGGCAAGACAATATTAAACAAACAAAATTAGAGGTTGTTTTGAGCTACAGACATTCGTTATTGGATTTATGTTATAAAATCCAATCCATTTTAGGTTTCATTGAAGGATTTGTGGTAAACATGTTTGCCGGTTTAAAAATATACAATGAGGAGAATTTTCTAATCGCGCTGATTGAAATATTAAGTTACAATTTTGTATATGCAACAGCTAAGGAAATTGAACGTTTCCATTTATCACGTTTCAATGGAGGTTCTTACAACCTGTTACCTAGCCACAAAAATATTATTTATAGAAGTTTAGTCTTTCTAGTTTTCTCTGGTTTGTCTTGTCAATGTTCTCTTGTCTGTGTCGTGTTTTGCCTGTCTACTCCTGGCAGCCTTCTCTTCTCTGTCTAGTCATGTCTGTCCAGTTTTGTTAGCCTAGTCTTGTCTGTCTAGTCTTGTCTGTCTAGTCTTGTCTGTCTAGTCTTGTCTGTCTAGTCTTATCTGTCTAGTCTTGTCTGTCTAGTCTTGTCTGTCTAGTCTTGTCTGTCTAGTCTTGTCTGTATAGTCTTGTCTGTCTAGTCTTGTCTGTCTAGTCTTGTCTGTCTAGTCTTGTCTGTCTAGTCTTGTCTGTCTAGTCTTGTCTGTCTAGTCTTGTCTGTCTAGTCTTGTCTGTCTAGTCTTGTCTGTCTAGTCTTGTCTGTCTAGTCTTGTCTGTCTAGTCTTGTCTGTCTAGTCTTGTCTGTCTAGTCTTGTCTGTCTAGTCTTGTCTGTCTAGTCTTGTCTGTCTAGTCTTGTCTGTCTAGTCTTGTCTGTCTAGTCTTGTCTGTCTAGTCTTGTCTGTCTAGTCTTGTCTGTCTAGTCTTGTCTGTCTAGTCTTGTCTGTCTAGTCTTGTCTGTCTAGTCTTGTCTGTCTAGTCTTGTCTGTCTAGTCTTGTCTGTCTAGTCTTGTCTGTCTAGTCTTGTCTGTCTAGTCTTGTCTGTCTAGTCTTGTCTGTCTAGTCTTGTCTGTCTAGTCTTGTCTGTCTAGTTTTGTCTGTCTAGTCTTGTCTGTCTAGTCTTGTCTGTCTAGTCTTGTCTGTCTAGTCTTGTCTGTCTAGTCTTGTCTGTCTAGTCTTGTCTGTCTAGTCTTGTCTGTCTAGTCTTGTCTGTCTAGTCTTGTCTGTCTAGTCTTGTCTGTCTAGTCTTGTCTGTCTAGTCTTGTCTGTCTAGTCTTGTCTGTCTAGTGTTGTCTGTCTAGTCTTGTCTGTCTAGTCTTGTCTGTCTAGTCTTATCTGTCTAGTCTTGTCTGTCTAGTCTTGTCTGTCTAGTCTTGTCTGTCTAGTCTTGTCTGTCTAGTCTTGTCTGTCTAGTCTTGGCTGTCTAGTCTTGTCTGTCTAGTCTTTTCTGTCTAGTCTTGTCTGTCTAGTCTTGTCTGTCTAGTCTTGTCTGTCTAGTCTTGGCTGTCTAGTCTTGTCTGTCTAGTCTTGTCTGTCTAGTCTTGTCTGTCTAGTCTTGTCTGTCTAGTCTTGTCTGTCTAGTCTTGTCTGTCTAGTCTTGTCTGTCTAGTCTTGTCTGTCTAGTCTTGTCTGTCTAGTCTTGTCTGTCTAGTCTTGTCTGTCTAGTCTTGTCTGTCTAGTCTTGTCTGTCTAGTCTTGTCTGTCTAGTCTTGTCTGTCTAGTCTTGTCTGTCTAGTCTTGTCTGTCTAGTCTTGTCTGTCTAGTCTTGTCTGTCTAGTCTGTCTAGTCTTGTCTGTCTAGTCTTGTCTGTCTAGTCTTGTCTGTCTAGTCTTGTCTGTCTAGTCTTGTCTGTCTAGTCTTGTCTGTCTAGTCTTGTCTGTCTAGTCTTGTCTGTCTAGTCTTGTCTGTCTAGTCTTGTCTGTCTAGTCTTGTCTGTCTAGTCTTGTCTAGTCTTGTCTGTCTAGTCTTGTCTGTCTAGTCTTGTCTGTCTAGTCTTGTCTGTCTAGTCTTGTCTGTCTAGTCTTGTCTGTCTAGTCTTGTCTGTCTAGTCTTGTCTGTCTAGTCTTGTCTGTCTAGTCTTGTCTGTCTGCGGGAGACCCGGGTTCGAATCCTGGTCGGGGAGGCGACAACTAGGGGCGGTTTTCAATAACCGTCCGGGCTGCCCACCCTGAATGAATGCAATATATGCGATACCGGGGTGGCGCATACTAAAAGCCAAGGTGGAATAGGGGATTTGGTGAGTCTTGTCTGTCTAGTCTTGTCTGTCTAGTCTTGTCTGTCTAGTCTTGTCTGTCTAGTCTTGTCTGTCTAGTCTTGTCTGTCTAGTCTTGTCTGTCTAGTCTTGTCTGTCTAGTCTTGTCTGTCTAGTCTTGTCTGTCTAGTCTTGTCTGTCTAGTCTTGTCTGTCTAGTCTTGTCTGTCTAGTCTTGTCTGTCTAGTCTTGTCTGTCTAGTCTTGTCTGTCTAGTCTTGTCTGTCTAGTCTTGTCTGTCTAGTCTTGTCTGTCTAGTCTTGTCTGTCTAGTCTTGTCTGTCTAGTCTTGTCTGTCTAGTCTTGTCTGTCTAGTCTTGTCTGTCTAGTCTTGTCTGTCTAGTCTTGTCTGTCTAGTCTTGTCTGTCTAGTCTTGTCTGTCTAGTCTTGTCTGTCTAGTCTTGTCTGTCTAGTCTTGTCTGTCTAGTCTTGTCTGTCTAGTCTTGTCTGTCTAGTCTTGTCTGTCTAGTCTTGTCTGTCTAGTCTTGTCTGTCTAGTCTTGTCTGTCTAGTCTTGTCTGTCTAGTCTTGTCTGTCTAGTCTTGTCTGTCTAGTCTTGTCTGTCTAGTCTTGTCTGTCTAGTCTTGTCTGTCTAGTCTTGTCTGTCTAGTCTTGTCTGTCTGCGGGAGACCCGGGTTCGAATCCTGGTCGGGGAGGCGACAACTAGGGGCGGTTTTCATTAACCGTCCGGGCTGCCCACCCTGAATGAATGCAATATATGCGATACCGGGGTGGCGCATACTAAAAGCCAAGGTGGAATAGGGGATTTGATGAGTCTTGTCTGTCTAGTCTTGTCTGTCTAGTCTTGTCTGTCTAGTCTTGTCTGTCTAGTCTTGTCTGTCTAGTCTTGTCTGTCTAGTCTTGTCTGTCTAGTCTTGTCTGTCTAGTCTTGTCTGTCTAGTCTTGTCTGTCTAGTCTTGTCTGTCTAGTCTTGTCTGTCTAGTCTTGTCTGTCTAGTCTTGTCTGTCTAGTCTTGTCTGTCTAGTCTTGTCTGTCTAGTCTTGTCTGTCTAGTCTTGTCTGTCTAGTCTTGTCTGTCTAGTCTTGTCTGTCTAGTCTTGTCTGTCTAGTCTTGTCTGTCTAGTCTTGGCTGTCTAGTCTTGTCTGTCTAGTCTTGTCTGTCTAGTCTTGTCTGTCTAGTCTTGTCTGTCTAGTCTTGTCTGTCTAGTCTTGTCTGTCTAGTCTTTTCTGTCTAGTCTTGTCTGTCTAGTCTTGTCTGTCTAGTCTTGTCTGTCTAGTCTTGTCTGTCTAGTCTTGTCTGTCTAGTCTTGTCTGTCTAGTCTTGTCTGTCTAGTCTTGTCTGTCTAGTCTTGTCTGTCTAGTCTTGTCTGTCTAGTCTTGTCTGTCTAGTCTTGTCTGTCTAGTCTTGTCTGTCTAGTCTTGTCTGTCTAGTCTTGTCTGTCTAGTCTTGTCTGTCTAGTCTTGTCTGTCTAGTCTTGTCTGTCTAGTCTTGTCTGTCTAGTCTAGTCTGTCTAGTCTTGTCTGTCTAATCGTGTCTGTCTCAGGGGAGAAGCCAAACTCCTACTGGCCGCGTCCCCCGGGTGGCGGATGGGGGAAAGCCCTCACTGGTTTACCAGCGGGTAGTACGAAATAAAATAGCCACCGTGGACCAAATAGAGCCAGGAGGAGACAACCTCCAGGAATAAAAAACGCGTACGACGAACCAGCATTACACCGGACATAGGCCAACCAGTAGGTCTCAGGTGGCAGCCCCACCATCTGGCAAATCTCCTGACGGAGCGATGGAAAGCGATAGGAAAAGTAGATATCCCCGGGCCGGTCCTCCACAGGAGGGAATCCGGTCATCTGATCACTCAGACGCTGCTCCACGGGATACGGGGGGGGCATCTTTCGCGAAAGACAAAGCACTCTTGGTATGCGACCAGGCCGGAGCGCAAGTAATCACTACTGGAAGTCCAGACAGAAGTAGAGATAGAGAAACGGACAACTTTAGACTGCCACACAGTAGACTGAACACTACTAGCCAAAGGCAGCGATGCTACTCTATGAGCGATTCTCTAAAGAAAAAAAGGAAAGTGGCAGACACGTCAATCGAATCTGATAGGGACTCAATAGAGTCAATAAAAAAGAAGGAGTGCCCGACTGCCTTCAATATCATTGAAGCTGTACACTCGATAGTACTGCACACAGCCCAGCTCGTCAATGTCGTCGAAGAAAGCCCAAGCACAAAGAGGGAGATTAAGACTCTGATAGACAAGCTGAAAAGACAAGTCGAAAAAGTCAACAGAGACTCAGCCTAAGAATGGTTTGAAGCCCATAAGTGCGAAAAAATTGAAATACCAACTTACGACGCAGACATACAAGTTGAAACCGATCAGCTGGAACCCAAACGTACATGCTATGCCAGCACACAGACTCCTAGCTGCAATAAGGACGATCCCAACACTACGCAGGAACGAATTGCTGGGGAAACGCTGCCAGAGGTACCCAAAATAAAAACTTTCGATGAATTTATGATTGTGGAAAAGAAGGAATGGAAGGAAACTGCCTATGCCACCACAATAGTGTCACACGGAAACACTCCTACACCAGACGAAGAATACGATCAAGTTTATCTCCTAGATATGCAAACTGACGAAGGCAATCTTCTAATAAAAAGGCTCCTTGAAAACAGGAGGCAGCTGAGAGACGCAATACACCATGGGAAAACCTCCTACGGATCCTTAATACTCCTGAAGAGCACCACCTGTGTGTGTACCGATGGTGAGGAGATATCAACCAACAATAGGGAGCACTACACTTACACCTTAAACTTGGAAGGCATAAAAGACGAATGGGATAACAGCCGCAATAACATGACCTGGAAGCATCGCTTTGACTCCCTCAAGAAAATGAAAGCGACCGTAGATAATGCAACCAACAAAAAAATCGTGATTGTACCCACCAATGCAATATACTCTGGCTCGCTAAGGAAAATGATAGAATGCATCTTCCTGAATAGTGGCCACATAATTCAAATTCAAACATCCAAAAAGACCTAAGCTGAAATTACGAACAGAAACCACCAAGTTGAAACGACAACAGTCGACGCCCGGAAACAACAAACTAAGAACATAACAATAAAACTGAAGGAAGGGTCAGGCTGCACCCCCGCTGGCGCTGTCGCGAGGATGAAGATCGACACTAACGCAATTGGCATAAGCGTAAATGCCGTGAGAAGAACAGCAAATGGAAACGTGAAACTGACTGTAAGAGCGAGAAACGAGGGCGCATCGACGTCTTCAAAAAACAGGTAACAGAGAACCTACATAGTACCGTCTCAGCCCTTGAAACAGAGCAACGCATGCAAACCTTTATAATCAGAGACATAGAAGAAACAACGACCATGGAGGAAGTAGAGAATGCAATAAAGAACGCAGTAGAAGGACCCAAGATGCAACACTGTGCTAATGTTCATAGCCTGAAAAATAGCAGGGACGGCTTTTCACTAGTCGCAGTCGTCTGTATGAACATCAGCTCAGCCCGCCAATTTGGCCAGATAAGAAAACTAAGAGTAGGATGGGCCTCTTGCCGAGTCCATGAAGTAGTAGAGCCCACCAAATGCTTCAATTGCTGGGCTATGGACACCGCAAAAAAGAATGCACGCAGCCAAGAAAAGACATGACAGGGCACTGCATGAAATGCACACAAAAGGGTCACACTTCGCGAGAATGCACCAACAACGTAAAATGCTTCGTGTGTCTAAAGGAGGGGCACCAAGCGGGAAAAATGAGCTGCGAAATATACAGAGCCGAAGTGAACAAGCCAAAGGCAGCAAGAAAGAACCCGCAATCGGGCCCGAAAGTCCAAGCCACGGTACCTGCAGCTGAAGAAAAAGATACCAACACAACAATAAAAGAGCCACCAAATGCGGGAAACCAGAACGATCCCGGAACGCGCTCGGATTTCCAGCTCTCGCGGAGGCGAAGCGAACGAGATGGCACCCAAGTCCACAAAAATGACCTTGAAAATCCTGCAAATTAAGCTGATGAGATGCCGGGCAGCACACGACACATTCTACATGGTACCGCTACAGAACAACAAACAGACATACTACTGATAAGTGAACCAAACAAAAAACTTGTATGTGACTCAAACTGGTACACCGACCCAAGTAATGACACAGCCATAAGAATTATCAACCCAAAACTAAGCGTCGTAGACACAGGTAGTGGACCTGGATATACATGGATAGAACTCCAAAAATGCATCATATATAGCTGCTATTTTTCTCCCAATGACGAAATCAATAACCTCTCAACCTCACTTAATTTACTCAGCCGGCACATACGAAGTCAGAAAAAGGGAAAAATAATCGGAGGGGTCTTTAACGCCAAGTCGCCGTACTGGGGCTGCACAAACATGGGCCGTAGGGGTGACATCATAATGGAATGGGCCGCGGAACTGGACCTCTACCTGCAAAATAAGGGAAACAAGGCTACATTCGAGAGCGGAAAATCGAGTTCCATTATAGACCTCACTTTTGCCTCATGCGACATTGCACACCTAATTCCGGTATGGAAGGTTCTTGACACAGAATCACTAAGCGACCACCGCTATATTGAAATCTATTTGGAAGTATATCCTAAAGGCAAGATGAACAACCGACAATATACGAAAATTATCAAAATCACAAAAAACATCGAAGAAAAAGTCGCCGAATACCTAACTAAATCGCTAAACAAGGCTCAAGTCAACACAGTTGAAACACTAATAGCAGCAGTAACCAAAGCATGCGAAGCACCCACAGCCGGAAGGAACAAGAACAGGAGGAAAAGCGTCTACTGGTGGACCGAAGCCATAGCAACCAAAACGAAAACGTGTATATCTATAAGAAGAAGGTACCTTCGCTGCGTCCGAAAGACAAAACACGATGAAAGCCTAGAGGAGATGAAACGCTCATACCACGACGCAAAAAAGGAATTACGCAGAGAAATAAACCTTTCCAAAAAAACACATTGGGAAAAGCTGTGCAAAAGCATCGAAGAAGACACCGAGGGGGGATGCCTACAAAATAGCTATGAGGAACCTGCGCATCCGCCAGACCAACCAACAACTTTCAATGAGCAAAACCCTCGAGATTGCGAAAGAGCTATTCCCTACCCATCCTAAACCAACCTGGGAACAACCGCAAGTTATAGAAATTCCGCTATTCACTGAGGAAGAGCTAAACGCGGCATGCAAGCGCCTAAAAAACAACAGAGCGCCAGGACCAGATGGCCTGCCTCCAGAAGCCATCAAGCTAATGGCAAAAACCTCTCCAGAACTCGTGCTTGAAATCCTAAACGAAAACTTACGCACTGGCACGTTTCCAAATAGATGGAAACAGGCAAAGCTAGTCCTCATACTGAAAGGCAACAAGCCAATAGGAGAACCTTTTTCCTACCGATCAATATGTGTACTAGACGCAGCTGGGAAACTGCTGGAACAACTACTCCTAAGCCGCCTTAAAAAAGAACTTAAGAACGGCATAAACCTCTCGGATAGTCAATTCGGCTTCCGTGGGGGCAGATCAACTATAGATGCCATAAACCACGTTGTGAACATCGCAAAAAAGTCCAAAGCAGGCACCAAAAGAACCAGGAAAATATGTGCACTAGTAACGATAGATATCTGGAACGCGTTCAACTCGGCAGTCTGGCAACACATCCTAGACGAGTTAACGAGAAGAAAAATATCTCCCTACCTTCTACGAATGGTTCGCAACTACTTCGAGGACCGCAGTGTCCTACTCCAAGCCGAGCACGAAACGCTACCCTATAAGGTGTCACTAGCGGTGTACCACAGGGCTCCGTAATAGGACCTACCTTGTGGAATATACTTTACGATGGGGTACTTCGGCTGAAACTTCCTGAAGGAACTAAGCTGATAGGCTTCGCCGACGACCTCGCACTGAGCATCGTCGGAAAAACGGAAAAAGGAGTCATGCAAAGGGCCAATCAGGCGATAGAACAAATTATCTGCTGGATGGAATCAAAAGCACTGCATATAGCACCGGAAAATACCGAATCAATTCTGCTGACCGGATACAGGAAACTGGCTCACATATCATTCAAAGTGTTGGATACCGAAATTAAACCTAAACCCCACATCAAATACCTAGCGGTAATTATCGACAAGAGTCTCTCGTTCAGAGAACACTTTAAAATGGCGGCAGAGCGGGCAATGAAAACCACGTCTGCACTCGAAAAACTCATGCCCAATGTGGGAGGTCCGAGGAGCAGCAAATGTAGGCTGCTCAGCACAGTTGCCCTGTCTGCAATGTTATACGGTGCTCCAATCTGGGCCGAGGCCGTAAACAGAAGCAACATCGAAAAACTAGCAGCCCACCAGAGAAAGCTAGCGCTATGAGTATGTGGCGCTTATAGAACCGTATCAAGAGATGCTGCCCTAGTAATCGCGGGCATTCCGCCAATTGAACTCCAGATCAAACAGAGAAAATATCTATATGATGCCGCCAAAGAATATCAACTAGAAACAATGCAAATGAAGAGCTGATTAGGGAATGGCAGGAAGCTTGGAACACGACAACGAAAGGCTTGTGGACAAGGATACTAATCCCCAGCATAGAGACCTGGTACCGAAGACAACATGTAGAACTAAATTATCACTTAACCCAGGTGCTAACGGGTCACGGGTGTTTCAAGGAATTTCTACATAACATTGGAAGGGCACCGGATTCAGATTGCGTGTACTGCGGACAAGAAGACAGCGTAAACCACACAGCCTACGATTGCCCGAGATGGGACAAAGAACGCGGGGAAGCAGCAATACCGAACCTTAACCCAAGAAATACAATCCAACAGATGCTACAATCCCGAGAAGATTGGGACATCATCAACAGAATGATTAACAAAATCTTATCAGAAAAAGAAGTTGACGAACGGACCTGGAA
Source organism: Phosphuga atrata (assembly GCA_944588485.1). Lineage (NCBI taxonomy): Eukaryota > Metazoa > Arthropoda > Insecta > Coleoptera > Silphidae > Phosphuga > Phosphuga atrata. The sequence continues at coordinate 4,492,551 of OX155902.1, read as the reverse complement.
AAAGAGGGACACAACCGAAATCGTACCTCCATACCCCACCTTGAACTGCCAACGAACCAACAAGCATGTATTTTTTTAAAAATGTTTTTACATCTGACACCCTGAATGTAATGCTAATAATGCTATAAACCTGGACACCCTGGGACCGCTCAGGGTGTCCAGGTTTTTTATTCCAAAAAAAAAAGTCTTGTCTGTCTAGTCTTGTCTGTCTAGTCTTGTCTGTCTAGTCTTGTCTGTCTAGTCTTGTCTGTCTAGTCTTGTCTGTCTAGTCTTGTCTGTCTAGTCTTGTCTGTCTAGTCTTGTCTGTCTAGTCTTGTCTGTCTAGTCTTGTCTGTCTAGTCTTGTCTGTCTAGTCTTGTCTGTCTAGTCTTGTCTGTCTAGTCTTGTCTGTCTAGTCTTGTCTGTCTAGTCTTGTCTGTCTAGTCTTGTCTGTCTAGTCTTGTCTGTCTAGTCTTGTCTGTCTAGTCTTGTCTGTCTAGTCTTGTCTGTCTAGTCTTGTCTGTCTAGTCTTGTCTGTCTAGTCTTGTCTGTCTAGTCTTGTCTGTCTAGTCTTGTCTGTCTAGTCTTGTCTGTCTAGTCTTGTCTGTCTAGTCTTGTCTGTCTAGTATTGTCTGTCTAGTATTGTCTGTCTAGTCTTGTCTGTCTAGTCTTGTCTGTCTAGCCTTGCCTGTCTAGTCTTGTCTGTCTAGTCTTGTCTGTCTAGTCTTGTCTGTCTAGTCTTGTCTGTCTAGTCTAGTCTGTCTAGTCTTGTCTGTCTAGTCTTGTCTGTCTAGTCTTGTCTGTCTAGTCTTGTCTGTCTAGTCTTGTCTGTCTAGTCTTGTCTGTCTAGTCTTGTCTGTCTAGTCTTGTCTGTCTAGTCTTGTCTGTCTAGTCTTGTCTGTCTAGTCTTGACTGTCTAGTCTTGTCTGTCTAGTCTTGTCTGTCTAGTCTTGTCTGTCTAGTCTTGTCTGTCTAGTCTTGTCTGTCTAGTCTTGTCTGTCTAGTCTTGTCTGTCTAGTCTTGTCTGTCTAGTCTTGTCTATCTAGTCTTGTCTGTCTAGTCTTGTCTGTCTAGTCTTGTCTGTCTAGTCTTGTCTGTCTAGTCTTGTCTGTCTAGTCTTGTCTGTCTAGTCTTGTCTGTCTAGTCTTGTCTGTCTAGTCTTGTCTGTCTAGTCTTGTCTGTCTAGTCTTGTATGTCTAGTCTTGTCTGTCTAGTCTTGTCTGTCTAGTCTTGTCTGTCTAGTCTTGTCTGTCTAGTCTTGTCTGTCTAGTCTTGTCTGTCTAGTCTTGTCCGTCTAGTCTTGTCTGTCTAGTCTTGTCTGTCTAGTCTTGTCTGTCTAGTCTTGTCTGTCTAGTCTTGTCTGTCTAGTCTTGTCTGTCTAGTCTTGTCTGTCTAGTCTTGTCTCTCTAGTCTTGTCTGTCTAGTCTTGTCTGTCTAGTCTTGTCTGTCTAGTCTTGTCTGTCTAGTCTTGTCTGTCTAGTCTTGTCTGTCTAGTCTTGTCTGTCTAGTCTTGTCTGTCTAGTCTTGTCTGTCTAGTCTTGTCTGTCTAGTCTTGTCTGTCTAGTCTTGTCTGTCTAGTCTTGTCTGTCTAGTCTTGTCTGTCTAGTCTTGTCTGTCTAGTCTTGTCTGTCTAGTCTTGTCTGTCTAGTCTTGTCTGTCTAGTCTTGTCTGTCTAGTCTTGTCTGTCTAGTCTTGTCTGTCTAGTCTTGTCTGTCTAGTCTTGTCTGTCTAGTCTTGTCTGTCTAGTCTTGTCTGTCTAGTCTTGTCTGTCTAGTCTTGTCTGTCTAGTCCTATCTGTCTAGTCTTGTGTGTCTAGTCTTATCTCTCGAGTCTTGCCTGTCTAGTCTTGTCGGTCTAATCTTGGCTGTCTAGTCTTGCCTGTCTAGTCTTGTCTGTCTAGCCTTGTCTGGCTAGTATTGTCTGTCTAGTCTTGTCTATCGAGTCCTGTCTCTAGTCTGTCCAATTTTGT